>MU866209.1:0-83528 GCA_033296915.1 Triangularia setosa | reverse complement strand
ACACACACACACACACACACACACACACACACACACACACACACACACACACACACACACACACACACACACACACACACACACACACACACACAAATCTCCAGCAGGTCAAGAAATTTTGTTAAACTATTCCCTTTAACAAGGCATCCATACTTGTTGCAAGCTGCCGACAACCTTGGCATACAAAAACTGGCAGTTCAACAAGCAAAGGTAGTAATTTCGAACAAAGGCACTTTCAAGCTTTCTTTTGGCTTTGTCTCAGATCACCCAAGACATTCCTTGCAGAAGGGAAACAATGCAATCTCATCTCAGGATGTAACATTGCCCTGCCTCATCTTTCTAATGCATTTGCAGTATATGGCTGGGGGAGAAGTGGCCGGAATCCAACGGGATAGGCGAAGGACCGCGCGGGTAAACCAGGTTGGAGGAAGGGAAGAAGGACGACATGAAGGCAACAAGAGTGGCTTTGCTTGCCCCCTACCTACTTACTGTACACAACACACGCACTCCTCTCTCTCTTGTTGCTCTTTGTAACCTGGTCCCAGACTTTTGCCACCACACTTGAGCTGCCTCTTGCATGAAAAGCCTAATACTATCGACCCCCCTTCTGTAGGTTGTGACAAAAGTAGTATAGCGTTGCCGTTTTGTTGCGTTAACTCGTCATTTACTTGGTACAAATAAACTGCATTTTGTGGCGTCCACTTGTGCGTGCGGGTAGATGCAAATGGTTCGTGTCAATCTGTCTGGCTGGTTGAGGGGGGCTCATCGGTTCCGCTTCTGGGGAAAGGGGGTTTCATGGTTCTGTTGTATGCGAAAACATGGACATTATCCCATTGTCTAAACAATCCGCCTGCTTGTGTGTCAACCTTTATTTTGTCTGTTAGTTGATGGCAAGTGGTCTAACCAGGGTTCTTTGAACCAAGTATAAGGCGCTGGGCTGCTACTCCTCTATTGGAAGTAAGTGCTTAAACAATAAGTATTCCGTCTGTCCGGGGGTACCAACCGATCAAACCGGTAGGACATCCGAATCTCAGATTCAACAATCCTAAAAAGGAGAAAACGCACGATATGACCCGCCTACCTACCTCACAACCTCACAATCCTACAGACCGCCATTCCTGAAACGCCTCACCTATATGTCCCCTCGTGACAAAAATAAAAACCGCATGCCATCTCGGCCAAACTGTTGCCCAACCCACCCACAACATACACATACACACACACTCTCTCTCTCTTACCTTTCTCCAAAAGCTCAGATAGCAGATACACACATTTGCCTTATTACATGTCGTCCTCTCCGCCACACCACACCACAATGACCTCAGCTATCATTCTCGACCAGGACAGGGGCAGCAGCAGTACAGATCCGACTTCCTTCTTGCACGAACATGCACCATTTCAAAGGCTAACGCACACAAACCTAAAACTTGATCTTGACGCCGTGCTATGCCGTGTTTACAGATTCTCTCCTGTCTAGATCTGCAACATGCACCGTCTGTTGTTAAACCACGTTTACCTTTTCCCCCTGCCTCCCACACGAATTGGCATGTTTTTTTTCATCCGTTGCAAAAGTTTGTCGACAGCCGAGAGGAGATAAACAAACATTGTGGGAACTCTGTGTGATCTGATTCACCTGCAAGACGAAAACTGTCATCTGTCTTTCCTCTATTGTCAGGAGACACGGGATATATTATCCCATGATTACACACACATCATACACTCTCTAAATAAGAGCGGTCAAGAAAATAGATGGAGACAGAAAGAACTTTGGGTGCTGTGTTGTCGTACTGCCCAGTTCCCCTTACCCCTCGCCCCCTCCCCCCGCAGCCGAAAGGATGGGTGCGTGTGTGAAAAGTGTGTACTTGTGTTACAGCGGATATCACCTGTCGTCCGCAGTCTTCTTCCACTCGATTTGTCTCTCGGGAGTTTGGAAAGACCGATCAACGAACCGAATCGGAGTAAATAACAGAAGGACAGGCCAAGGCTTGTGTCATGTTTCTCTCGTCTGTCTGATCCTGTAAGTCTGCAGAAGGCTGCGTGCCAGCACATTGGGCTGGAGGCCTTGACCGGGTTGACAAAATGTCTCAAGCCGAACGATGAGTGAACCCGACCACAACAGGGCCTTGCCCGGATTGGGTTCCGAGTTTGTAAGTGTTTGTCTGTGACTCCCGAGTTTGTTGCCAAAGCCAAGTCAGTAAACCAAACGGAGTTTTACAGAATAACTTTGCATGTGATGGTCACGGACTCGCGGTCCAGGCCGGCACTTGTTCCGCGTGAAAATCGAGTCCTTCACCCGATCCCTGTGCACGGCAGGTGTCTGGACGGCAGACCGACAACGGAGCATGATGGGTCAGGCATATGCTCATCCTGAGCACTGCATCAAGCTAAGGGAGATCTGTGCTACCAGATCGATGGGTGACAGCAGTAGCATGGGGTGCAAGTGATGCTGGTCCTGTCCGGCATGCTGTTGTTTGTGGGGGGTAGAGACAGCGGTAACGGGGTTGTGAGTAGAGCAGGGTTGTCGAGGAGAAGCCATGTCTGTCGGTTGTCTTGCTGAATGACACATCTGAACCAATCAATACGGGGGGCCACGACGCTCGCGAGGTCGGCATACTCGTACACTTGTTTTCGCAGCTCACAATGTCGGCACCAGTGCGGTATGGAGGACTATCATGGTGGTAGAATGAGCGATCGTCGAAGATCCGGAGACATATCCCTCGTCTTCAGCGATAGCAAGCGAGAGGCGTCAAATGTCTCGCCTGGAGGAAGGCTTCGGGTTTCTGCCGGACCTCCTGGTTCAAGCCCCGCCACCATATCTGCCTCATGACCGTGAGAAACCACTTGTGGCAGGAAGAGAAAGCCGTACTGCCCAACCAATGCAGACTTGGGTAACCAAACTTGAGACGATCCAATCTTGAAGCTGGTGGGCCTCGGCGTTGCGGAAGGTGAGTACACCACTCGATCGTAAGCAACTTTTTCGACCTCAGCCGCTCACCTGGTTGCTGAACTGCATGACGAGAAAGTGTCGGAAGAGGGGTTGAAGATCGAGAAGTGGCAAGAGGAATCGGGTTCAAGAGAATTCTTGTTTTCTCATGCGTGTCCCTTGCTAGCCTCTAGTACCTGTTGGGGTACATCAGAAGCTCAGGGGCAAGCTCAACATCTAGCTTGAGTTAAGCTTTCCTGACGGCTAGCGAGCCGTTTATGACAGCGACAGATAGGGACCAGACGGCCAGGGCCGCGGGCAAAGTTGGCAGAAGCCGAAGTCTCTGGCGTCGTCCAACTGCGCGAGCAGTATTCCCTTTGTTGCCCAGGAGACCTGGTCGAGATTGTTGGGCGGGTTAGTCAGGTTGGTACATCTGTCACAAAACACATCAGTGCCATCTTAGATCCTGACATTACTGACAGCTGCTTTGACAGGTATCAAGGGAACACCCAGACGAGGCGAGGCAGGTGTCAGTGGCCGCTATGACCGAGTATCGCGATCATGACGTCCGTCGATAAAACGCCCTCTAGTCATTACCGACGGACATTGGGCCGTTGCCACGCCGCGACGTCATTCTGGGCAAAACACTCAAATAGGCCGCATACGAGTAGTCCGGTGGGGATGGTCTGTCTGGTGTGATCTCGGTGCGAATGTTTGTCTTGTGATGGAGGCGAGGCAGGGACGGACAGACATGTTAGTACCTGTCGGTCTGGAATAGAGTTTTGATAGGTGTGTGCTGTACCTTCACGCCTCACCGTCGAGGGCTCCCTGACAAGCCTTCAAATGTCTGACGCGCAATGTCTGCGGCACTGGTTTCGCGCCGCCGAACACCGAGACCTACATTGCCAGCTATCCGACCAGTTGACATTCCAGTTCACATATTGCTCAAATGTTTTGATGTTCGCGAAGTTGGATAGACATCCGGTTGTGGTGAGTGCAGAAGCTAGGATGAACAGACGGGAGTGAAGATGCCGATGTAGAAACAGATGTGGAGGTAGAGTTTGAAGGTGACAATCGTGCAAAGTAACAGGTGGAATTTTTCAGCGGCTTCTCGTAAAGAAGCGACATGGTGTAATTTTCATAGTTTGTCATCAGACGTTGATCCCACTGTTTGCGATTCTGTCGGGTCCGTGTCGAGTCTGGAAGGGAAGGAGCGAGGCAGGGGGTGAGTTCAAGTTTCCGCCGCAACGCAGTAGAGGCAGGTGTGGCTCCTTCCCCAGAGCTCACCAACGCACCATAGACAGGTGCAGCACCTTCCTCATTAGCAGCTCAATCATCAAAAAGGGAAGGAATCCCTTAATAATAGTGATAAGGAGTACTCCAATAGTTTAAAATTTTAATTAATTTATAAAAAGTAATGTTTAGTAGCGACTTGGGCTACTTCCATAGCAAACCGAACGATCTCGGTATCATCTGATGCCAGGTAGGTCAAGGTTGCGCGAATCGTATAGTTCCGAAATCTTTGGTAAAGAGGCAGGGCGCTGTTGACCTCAAGGTTTGGAGTCCTTAATCGCTCTACGCCGAGATACTTGATCAACGTATTTGGTTGAAGGGGCTGGAATACCAGAGAGAAATACATCTGCACGATGTTCAGCCACACCGGTCTGGAGTTGTTGTCGAAAGTACTTGCATCTGTCCCAAGTGAGATGGGTTTGAAATGTCTGGTGCTTGTGGCAGCCCAGACAAAGTAAAACAAAGCGGCTTTCCCGGCGCCCCCAGACTCATCGAGAGGCTTTCCTGTCGCCAAGAAGGCCTGCAAAGCATTTGCATGCCGCTTGTGACAGCTCACCCTGGACATGATGGTATCACTCGTTTGGCCAACATACAACTTGAGAAATGTGGGGGTCTCGGGATCCTCGCCGACTCCGAGATATCATCCTAGGTGGTAAGGGATGTCTCCCTCCTCCAGACCTTAGAGGTATGTCTAGTCCGCAATTCTACCTGTAACCATAACGTTAGTCTACATATTGAGGTCAACACACCCTTTCAACAGCTCAAAAAGTGCACGGCGACCACGCGCGTCTATAGACTGTCGGTAAGGCTTGTTCACCATGCTGGCAGAAATGTCCAATGTCTGATAACACAACGACTCTCGACCCGTCTAGGGATGGATCCTCCAGATCAGCAGAGACAGCCAGGGGAGCCAGCTCCCAAACAACTTCATCGTCACTTGTGGATTCGGCCACCTCCTATGTTGATCGGTCGAGTACAAACTCCCTGAGGCAAGCCTCGGAGCGCAGTCGCTTCTAATCAGATTGAAGCAATCGAGCGAGGGCTTTCTGCTCGACACGATGCTTTGTTTCTGCTTTGATTGTCGAATAAACAAATTGGGCAGCATCAACAGCTTGTTATTGAACCATACCATGGATCTTCTGTGGTGGTATAGAGGAACTGGAGAATATGTCAATCTATTCCGCTGCAAAGTCTTGCCTGGTATTGACGGTCACGAAGGAAGCTTCTGCTTCAGCTTCATCAGATGTCCGGGGACGGTCTCGGGTACGGCACTCATTTGCAACCATGCAACCCATGTCACGAATATGTGCTCCCGCTTTTGTGAAGCTGGGATGATGGGCAACTGGCCCGTAGTAGTCCCCCAAAGTCTGCCAGACATGGTGGTACAAGGTCTTGTAGACCAAGTAGTCGCAGCTGGCGAGTGCCTTTAGGGGGTTGGTAGGCTCGGAGATGAGGAGGCCAGACATGGCCAAACGTCACTTGAAAGCTCGAGATGAACGCGGGAAGAAAAAGAAGTAAACTATCACAAGTATATTGATGTTGTGCTGGGAGATTGCCACATTTCAAGTAAAGAATTTTGACGTTTGGTGCGTCTGTCGTTTCTGATCAGTTGTGGCAGGGCCATGGAGCTCTTCCACCGTCCGAGGCAAGTCCAACCTTTACTCCTTCCTCAGTAACCCGGCACCGGAGACATCCTCAATCTCGCTTCAGCCAGGGGGGGAGCTATGGCACTTGCCAAAGAGGTCCCAGCAATGACAGAGGCAAGTGGGTGGCCATCGTGCTTTGGGAAAGAACGCCCCGGAAGTCCAACATCAACTCCGCATTCTTCTCGAGATCCGTACCACCTCTAGAAACCATCTCAATTGTTTGGACAGACCATGAAAGACCGGGCTGACCTGAGCTTCTAATGATGGTAAACCCAACCAGGTAGCTCGATACCGGCTCGACGTTAATACGGCAAGTAGGAGTATTGTAAGGCATACACAGGCATACTTGGTCAAGAGGATAGTACTTTGCATCAATAATTTCTAGCTTTAACAAACCGTAAAAACTTAGAGCACCTTGTCTAGAATAAATTCCATGCCAGTACGCTATAGCGAATTGGTGATACTGGAGACGACGGAGTCAAGTGTGGTGTAGTCTGACTTTAGATGCTGTGTATAACTGGAGAGTAAATATATGGAACAGTATAATAATTAAACATTGTAAAGCGAGCCCTCAAACTCCTCAACATATCTTTTCTACTATGTTCTTTAGAACAAGCAAAGTGTGACGGCAGTGGCGCAGCCCTGACCATCACCATGTATAACCACTGAGCCGTAGTCTTAAGAGCAACTTGGACTATCTGTAGCTTTTGATAGCAACCACTGTGAGTTTGAAGCAGTGATGTTGCTTGCCGTGATACAAACGCTGATGCTGCGATGCCAATCATTAGATAGCTAGTCGAGTGGGATGGTGACATTATCGCTGACGAGGCTGGTGATGATGCGGCAGTTCACCACGGTCACTGGTGACAAAGGTGACAATGGTCACCATTATCACTGGTGATAAAGTGATAGAACACTCTATATATACGGAAGAACTAGCTAGTCTGTAGATAGTTCTACAGTAAGCAACACAATACAAGTACAAGTTTCAGCTTGGACCTGAGACAATTGATCTATCTTTGTTGTGTACCTTTGGCTACACTGAACCGTTATTCAGAAGCAGCCTTCAGCCCGGTATCCCTCTCAGAGGTTCTGGTCAGGAGGTTCGTCACATACAAGAACCTATTGCTTAAAAGTTAACGACTAGAAAAGACTACAAAGAAAATCCGCGTCAATTATGACAGAGAGTAGTTTGAAACATTAAAGCTTCATATTATAAGTCTATGAAGGGATGAAGGATAAACTGTTAACTTCTGAGGCATAGAAAGTAAAATGATTATATTGCCTAATGTCACGACAGACAGTGTCACAAAAGCCAATTGAAATGAAAAGGGCAAGTCCACTAATGGCAGATTACTTTATTATCGTTGATTTTAAGGTACAGAAGAAAAGGAAGAAATGGCTAAAGGGCCGATGACTGGGTAGGAGTATACACAAGTGAATGGTAAAAGCGTTAACCACACAGTGCACAAAGCCAGTATGAGACTGTGATCAACACTGTGCAGCGTGTAACAGGCAGGACCACTGCACCCAACTAACTGTGATTGCCATCGAAAGCTACAAGTGAGTCAACCTTGCAAGCTTGACCCAGATCAGTGGTATATATATGGTGATAGTGCCATCACACCTAAGGTGACAAGCAAGGGTATCTTTAGCCATCTCTTTATCTTGTAGAGAGGGAGCAAAAAGACCCACCTCTTCGCAACTGAGGCAGGTGTCACTCTTGTTTTACGAAACTGGAATCAGCAAAAAGGGAAGTGAACTCCAATAATAGTGATAGGAGTACTAATTTAACACCAAAAATTCAAGTTGTTGATTAAAATAAAACTTTAGTTGCTACTTAAGATACTCAAGTAAAACCTCCGGTACGGGGAATCGAACCCCGAGCTTCGCGGTGAAAACGCGATATGTTAACCGTTACACTATACCGGATTACTATTAATAACCTGAAAGGAAAAAAGTAATATGTGGGTCTGTTTGATTGCTCCTTCCTTTCAATTTCTTTTGAGGAATAGTGGGGCCTGCTCTTTTAGGATGGAGTGTGGGGTTTCAACGACATCATCGTCTTCCACTTGAAGATCTCACTCCTTCCATGTTTCTCATTTGCACACGCTGACCCCACGGCTTTTCCAGATCTTAGTACCCCACATTCTCAACCAGTCTGGAAAGGGTCTTGCTCGTGTGTTCTTGCCAGAACAATCATATCTCACATTTCTGGAACCTAATTCTCAGACTTGACCGCAGTGGAAGAGACTCCCGAGAACGACAACGAAGCTGAACCCCCACAGAGCATGCTCTTCCAAAGCAGGGACATGACTACACTCGGCATCTCTACCCAGATATTCTTTCCACTCACGAGGTCCCTCTGCCAAGGACACGTGCGGTTGGGGTACGTTCTATTGCGGCAAGCTCTCTGAACGATTCGCCAATTGAACATCTCCAAAATCCCCGTTTGTGGGTTGTAGCGCGTCTGATGGTGACCCTGTGCCTTGGAATCGACATGAACGGTTCCTGGGCTCGTGGGCCCCCCCCCTCCAACCCCAACTATTGCCACATCCCACTCTCTAGTAGCCGTATCGAGTATCCACGGCATCATGAAGTTGGTTCTAACCGCAGCCTTGTCAGATGGGTTGCAACGTTTTTGAAAGGTTTAAAAAGCGGAGTGAGCCGGCGACTCGGGGTTCCGGATGTAGAATTAATTTTGTAACGAGTTTTCTGGGACCTTTGATCATCACAATTGAGTGGGCTTCTTGACATTTCTTTGCTGTATCTCGAAAAACTGCCCGCCTCGATAAGTAAACAATCACCGCCATGTCGACCAAACCCATCTTCGTGGCTACTCACCCTAGAGCTTGTTCAACAGCCTTTGAGCGCGTCTTCATGACCAGACATGATATCCTCCACTGCGTCCACGAGCCATTCGGCGATGCCTTCTACTACGGCCCCGAGCGTCTGAGCGAGCGCTTCAAAGATGACGAGGAAGGTCGCAAGAAAAGCGGTTTCTCCCAGATTACTTACAAGGACGTCGTTGACCAAATATTCGACCCTACTGCCAGCCAAGTTCATCTCCCTTCCCCCTTGTAATCTCTGGATCACCACCACTTACCAACAACCTCCTCTTAACCAGGGCAAACGCATCTTCATAAAGGACATAACCCACTACCTCCTCCCACCCCACCAGAAACCCGCCTCCATCCCTCTGTCCCTCTCCTCCCTTTCTTCGCCCGAAGACTCCAACAACCCAACCGTTCTCCCCCTATCCCTCCTCCGCAAATTCCACTTCACCTTTTTGATCCGCCACCCCCGCCGCGCGATCCCCTCTTACTACCGGTGTACCATCCCCCCCCTCTCCTCCAAAACAGGCTTCCACAATTTCATGCCCTCAGAGGCAGGCTACGACGAGCTCCGTCGGTTGTTCGACTACCTCCTCTCTCAGGGTCTCCTCCTTTCACCCCCTTCCTCCTCCTCACAACAACAGCAACAACAACAACAACAAACCAACGGAACCACCAACGGGCACAAACACGACGGCAAAGGCGCCGTGAAAATCACCGTCATCGACGCCGACGACCTCCTCGACCATCCGGCAGGGATCATCAAGCGCTACTGCGAAGATGTCGGGATCGACTACGACCCTAAGATGCTCAAGTGGGACAACGACGAGCAGCACATGCGTGCCAAGGAGGCATTTGAGAAGTGGAACGGCTTTCATGACGACGCCATTGGGAGCACCGAGCTGAAGCCGAGGGTGAATGGGCCAGTGAGTTTCCCTTGACATTCGATAAAGAGGGATGGTGTACAGGGGATGACCGAAAACTGACAATTGAATGCTAAAATCCACAGAAGGTCTTGACCGAAGACGAAGAGAACGCGCAGTGGAAGGAGAAGTACGGCGAGGAAGGACAGAAGCTGATCAGGGAAACAGTGGATGCTAATGTGGCTGATTATGAGTATCTCAGGCAATTTGCGGTCAAGATTTAGAATGGGCGGCAGGAGTTCTGGGTATAGATACAGCGGTTGAATAATACAGTTTTTTGTCTTCGTGAATTGTTTACATTTCCCCGCCCAAAATTTAAAAATACACGGCATCCCCTTTTAAGCCCTCCTCAAAGACCTTCCTTAGCCCACTTGGGCGCCTTGCCCGTAAACGGCTTCGGCGCCCGTGGTCTGCTCTTCCACCCAATCTCACCCTCAGGCGTAGGCGCAAACCTCTGCTCCTCACCCGCCTTCTTCGCCGCAAACCTCGCCTTCTTGTCCGCCTTCTTCTCCCTCTCCGCCAACTTCTTCGCCCTCAGATCCGCGTGAAGCTCCACCAGTCTCTCCTGGTTAGCAATCAGCTTGTCCAAGTCCTGCAGTGTCCAATCCTCCTTTGGCAAGCCAAGAACATGCTCCACGTTGTCCGGCCAGCTCTCCGCAAAGTGGTGGTCGAGTTCGTTGGCCCAGAAGACTCTAACCTTGTGCAGCTCCTTGGCTGGTTCCTCTCCCAATGGCCGGCTCTCCTCAACCTCATCCTCCTCTTCCTCCTTCTCCTCCTTGGCCTCCTCTTCCTTACCCTCCTCCTTAGCCTCCACCTCCTTCACCTGCTCCTTAGCCTCCACCCCCTCGCCCCTCACCTCCTCATTAACAACCTCCTCTCTCTCCTTCCGTTTCCTCTCCTCCTCATCCAGTTCCTCCTCTTGCCTTTTTTCCCCTTGTTCCTCCTCCATCTTCAGCATCCTAACCCTCCACTTCTTAATCTCCTCATGATTCTTCACCACCTTATTCCCCTTCCCCCCTCCCCCCAACACAAACGCTAGATCCGCCACGCTATTTCCCTTTTGATCATTCAGCTCCCTGCCCCTCAACACCTTTGTCAGGTTCAACAACCTCTGCGCCTCCTCCCCCCCGTCATCCCACTCCAGCTCATGCCTCTTCTTCAGCTCAACCAGCTTCTGATAGACACTCAACCCAACCTCCCCTTCTCCCAGGGGGAACTGCACCGTGGCCATGGGCCGCCAGTAGTCCTTTCTGATCTTGAGCAGCGTGTTCTTCTTTCCCGTGAATTGGACTTGTCTCAGGGCCTTGTTGCTCTATAAATTCCAATTAAATTAGCATACAATATACGGGGAAAGTGGGGGGATTGGGGGGGCCATTGGGAGACAAACCCGAAGTTCTTTCGTAGTACTCCAAAGAACATAATTCGCCTGGATGTGATTCCACAAATAAATCTTCTCCCCAAAGTTCTTCGGCCCCGCATTCACCAGCGTTTGCATCTCGTCCAGCTTCTTCTTGGAGATCCCCCGCGGGTGGTAGGTTTTCGTTCGGAGGAACTCCAGTCTGAGTGTCGTCGCTGTCGAGCTCGAAACTACTGCTGTTGGTCGGCCAACATTCCCCCGTACCAGTGAGAGTGTCGCTGGTCGGGTAACCATAGCAAGTAATGGCCTGGCAGTGACCATCCCCGATCTTGATACCGAACAGAGGGAGCTCATCTTTTTTTCTGCCCTTTTCCTTGGTCCTTCTAATCCACCCTCTTATTCCCTTCTCAAAACCGCCCGTAAAAGTTCGGTGGCGGTCGGTTTAGCACAATGGCTCGAGGTTTTACGTATTTTTGGAGTGGACCACAAAGTCCCCGTGCGTTCGTTGACTTGGACACAGAAATTGCGAATCGCGCGACGAGGCGTCGTCGTGGGGATTGGTAGTGGTTCGTCTCGTTGCGCCGGCCGGGAAGCTCCAGAACTTTTTTTGAAGGGCTTCAATTGGCGCTCCGACTGGCTGGAATTGTGGGGGTTGCCAAGAGCAGCATCTTCATAGCTTAACCCCAACCCTGGTCCTTACCCCCTTTTCTTGTGCCTTTGTGAGACTACAGCCGTACCCGACTTTGGATGTGCGGAAAGAAGCATAGGTGGACAAGTAGGTAGCATGAGTGCATATTAAAAAAAGAGTCTGTCCCAAAATAACCAATACCCTTCATTCCATAGGCTAAACTGACGATGCAAGAACATGATAGGCATGTACCTAGGTAAGCGAAGAGTCTCCGCAGCCACACACCACCCCTTCTCCATCACAGCCATTATCTTCCATATTGTGTTGCCTAAAGAGTCTCAAAACAAGCACCAAACAAGAACTCATAATCCCATTTTTTGCTTTGCCATGAAAGGTAAGAATCTTAGCAGCAAAACTCCCATGAACCCCCCAACGCAACAACCACAGAATCGAACTCCTTGCTCAACGTGTAAGCCCCCCTCGTGATCTACCCACCAGTGTCCACCACCCAACCCCAAATCCCATCAATACCGCTACCGTGCCCGCAGTCATCAACCTAGGAGATAACTAATGAGTCAACGCAAAATGCAAACAGACGGTCAGAAGTGGAAAGGAACAAAACACCACGAGAAAACAGGCCGGTAACCGGAAAGTTCACAAGTGTTGCCGGACAAAACGGTAGCGAAAATAGCGAAGTCTTACGTCGTGTTTCGTCTTTTGCCGCCGCATAATCTGCTGATAAAGCCTCCAATTATGTCGACAAAGAGCAGGCGGAAGAAGGCCTGGATCCAGCTCACGCCCTTGCGCGGCTCAACGCCCGTCGGTCGATTCGATATCGGACTCGTAACCCTAGGAAACTCCTGTTCGACCTCAGGGGCTAGATGGCCTCTTTTCTTGAGACTCGTCGTATTGTTGACCGCTTCCAGAGCCGTCGTGCGTGATGATTCAGCAATCTCGCCATCGGTGGCTCTCTCTCCGACAGATATAGGACCAGGAGCGACATGGCTTCCGTCGACCTCAGGGGTCTGGGTATCTGCTTCGTCGGTTACCTTGGGGGTGTTAGAGTGGTCCCCGAGGGAAACGCCGTTAGCTTCCGTGGGTGTGACACCGCCTGAGGCGTCAAGTGGCGGCGTGTCCTGAAACAGAATATCCTTCGCGGAGGCTGGGTGATCGGGGGTAACCATTCTATCGACAGGTTCGGCGGTTCTAGGGCTGACGCTGTCCTTCAGGGAGACACCCTCATCATCATCTTCGGATTGGGGCTTCGAAGAGCTGGGCCTGGGCTTCATGTCTGGGTTAGAAAATACAATAGGTGATGTGGCAGCTCCATTTTCCTCGTTGACAGGTTCTTCAGCCTCTGAAATGACTTGAAGTGAGGGTGATACGGGGACAGAGGACGCAGAGCCATGAGAGGGCCTAGGTACCTCCAAATGCTGCGAACCTCGCTGGGACGTGGGAATTGATGAATCACCCAGGATGTAGTCGGTGACATCCTGCGGCCCTTCCAATGAGGAGTTCATCACAGGGGAAGGGGGAACGCCTTCAAAGGACGCCTGATCCTCGTTGAGACTGGTCTCCAGCTTACGTACTGTATCGATGATTCCCTCGCGGTTGGATGGGAAACGTTCTAGTGTGGGATCGTTCAGGTCGATATGATCTGGGTCGATATCATCGATTGGTGACCTGTCTTCGTCTCTGTTTTCGTGTCGCTCAACAGCATCACCGGGCGCAGGGGGGCTGGGGCACTCGTGGGGAAACAACGGCGATTTGAGGGCAAGAATGTCCTCGCCCTGGTTGGTGCTTGGGGGGCCAAAAAGGTTGTCATCATCGAGTTGGGGCTCCGAAATGAGGATAGCCTGTCGATGTCAGTACTGTGCGTGCATACTTATCTGATGGGACATTCTGGATTCATACATCAACACGATCCAAAGCCTCAGCTGTATCCGCAACTTCTGCAGCAGTCGTTGCGGTCTTGGACATGGGAGTAGGCGCCCTCTCGAGCAGGCCATCTCTTGGGTCTCTGGCTGGAACACCTTCATTCAAAAGTGCAGCAGAATCAGCAACCTCTGCGGCAGTTCGAACAAAGTCCGGGGTGCCGGTACCAGATTGTGTCCGGATCTCCTGAGCCTTTATGGATTGCAGAATGCTGTCACTGGGCAACACCACCTTGGCGAACGATGAGTCCTTTACGCTAATCTTGGGGACTTTGTTCTCTTCAGACACCTCGGTCGGTTCCTTTTGAGGCAGGGTCTCTTCAGACCCCTGTGTCGGTTCCTGCGGGGCTTCAGCCTGCTCGGGCACCACAGGCGGTCCTTCCGAAACTTCAGGCCGTTCAGAAACCT
Source organism: Triangularia setosa (assembly GCA_033296915.1). Lineage (NCBI taxonomy): Eukaryota > Fungi > Ascomycota > Sordariomycetes > Sordariales > Podosporaceae > Triangularia > Triangularia setosa. The sequence continues at coordinate 69,582 of MU866209.1, read as the reverse complement.
CAGTTGCTTCCTTCGAAGCCTGCGTCTCTTCGGCCTCCTCAATTGGCTGCTTTGGTGCTTCAGTGTCTTCGGCTACCTCGACTGGTTCCTTCGGAGCTTCAGACTTTTCGGGGATATTGACTGGTTCGTTTGTAGCTCGAGTCTCTTCGCTCACCTCGACTGGTCCCTTGCCCTCGGTTGAATCATCGATTTTTGGCCTGCGTCCGTTAGCATGACTTTGAACGTCTATGACATAAGGTATCTTGTATTCCCTCACTCTTTTTGTAATTGGATTTCCAGCTCGTGATTGGTATTGCCAGACGCATCAGTCACAGTTGGTTGGCCTGGTGCCAAATCCCACCAATCGCCGTTGCCAATGCGAAATTTGTATTGGTGCTTGGAACCAGGCTCACCAAGCACTTCTTTTGTGAAGAGGTGCTCGCCATTCTCCTGGGTAGTGTAGGACATCTCCTCGGGAGTCCATGGTGGGTTTGAGAAGGTGCCAGCCACATAGATAGGCGGCTGCGTGCCGGGCTTCTCGTATGTGATGACGGCGGGAATCTTGTCCGACGGCATGGCGGGCGGGTGGCGGATGGATATGGCGTATAGCCTGTAGGAAATTCGGTTCAGGGAGTTGGGACACAAGGGGACCGCGTCATCGAACTATCACCCACTGATGAAGTAGTTCTTGAGATGATGATGGTGGTGATGATGATTGAGTTGTGCCGACCAGAAGGAGAGTAAACTGGTGGTGGTTAAGTTAACAAGGTATGAAAGGTAGGTAGGTCGGAAGTAAAAGAGGTAAGGTAGTGAGGTCGAGAATGCGCCGCACCCAATTGTTTCAGGGCCGGTTCCCCTTCCAGGTTCCCATCACGCCACTGGTTCTGCGAGGGGTGTGGTAGTGTGGGACTTAATCAAGGTGGGCAGGAATCGCGCGGGGCAGAGTTGCACGGCAGAAGAGACTAGAAGGAGCAATGCACGAGCTACTGTCTTCACCGTCACTCTGAAAGATAAGGAAGGGGGGGAGGTGAGAACGGAAGGAATAGAGACCTACCTTGTCCTCTGGGAAGTGGTGATTTCCGTCCCACCCGCCGCAGGAATTACAGGCGGTCTGAACGACTCCAAAAATATCAAGACTCAAAATTTTCTATTTAGGCTTCACCGAACTCGGGGGGTTGGACAAAGAAATGGATTCATAGGAATGGAGCGAGCTGCCAGCAAGCAGAGCTGAGTTCTAAGCTGGTGTGAATTCTCCTCCCCAAGCTCCTCTAAGCTGCTGCACGTCGACCCAAGCAGCCAGGCTATCCCAGCCCGAGTGGACATGATTCTGGGTGGCACGCCGTGATGATAACGATATGAGGTAGTGCGCAGTGGTCAGCAAGCTCCTCCAGCTGTGAATGAAATGCCATTGACTGGTGCTTGAACGGCCGTTAGCTCTGGAGCTAAGAGCTGGCCAGTGTTAGCGTCGATCCCCGCCCGGTTCGCCAAGACCTTTCAGTGCGTCATTGACGGCGGTGACAGGCCCGGCGCCGCTTGGCGGTAAGCTTGGGCAAAAACAACTCTGCCCTCTCCCACCGCCTCATTTCAGATGCACTGCAGGGTTCCATCTCAGCCTCCCCTCAAGACGGCCCTCTCTCAGAGCTCCAGTTATATAAACAAAATCCCATTTTTTTACGTCGTCTCGGTTGCGGCGCCTATTACCTCTTGCATTAGCTCAGGCTTTCATTGAGCAGAAGGCGGCAATTCTTTGCAGATTTTGCTGAACTTGCTGTTGACTTCATTGCGAAACATTGTCGCAGAACCGCGCAAGATCCTCGAATCTTGGCATCAGCCACCCCTGTGCCCTGCCTGACGACCACTTCCTGACTGTGTCTTGTCTCAGAACTATTCCAGATTTCAATTTCTTCAACAACAAGCGACTCAGCAGATGAATGAGCTTTGAACATCGACGCCCTGACCCTCTTTTTTCTCGGCAAGCTGGAGGACTTGGGAGCATAAAAAAGGAAGCACTCGATCAGGCACCATCAGGCTTCCTGCAACTCACATCCCCCATCGCCGTTGTCACCGCCCACTCCAACACACCTCGCATCCGAAGTAGACCACGTCAACGCACCATTTGCAGCGTTCCGACAATGGCGGCGTTACCACCCGATACGATCCAGGTGAAGCGCAAACGTGGCATCGATGATGCCCCTGTCGACTTTCTTCGTGCGTGCCCCTAAACCTCATCCATTCGTGCGTCGTTCGCTGTGCTGACCACTGTGTATCACAGGGGTCGATAGGAGCAAGCGCTATCGCATCATCTCTGAGGAAGTCGGCTGGGTTTATCAGCGTAAGCAGGTTGCTGTTCAGCAGGAGAAGAAGGGAAAACAGGACGCCAACCCTGCAGTCCCTACTATTGTGCCAACCAAGGAAGGTGATGAGAAACGACTAAATCGCCCCAAGAAAACACCCAAGGCCCCGAGCACCAATGCCTCCACAACCCTTGAGCCGGTGCCTGCGTTGGCGCCCACAGCCGTACTGGCACCAGGTGCGGCCGATTTGAGCGACCCAACGGTTAACCTGCGTAAATTCCACTTGTCAAGGCCCAACTCGGCACAACCATCTGCTGGCGTGACCAAGAAGCGCGGCGCCACTGCTGTCTTTGTCGAAAGGGGCCCAAAGCGACAAAAGTCAGCAATTCTGACCCCCCAGGTTGTGAAGGATATTCTCGAACAACCCAACACGACACCATCTTCACACTATTCTTCGCCTATCGAAGATTCATCTTCATCTTCTCAGGGACAATATACGAGACCTGTCGTCTATAAGCGACCAGGAACCAGGCCCCGGAATAAGGCGTCAGCGTCCGAATCTGGAACGACTTCAAAGCCCGCCGTGCCCCCATCTATGCACAGCCGAGCAGCGAATATGGACGAACTCTCCAGGGTTATGGATACCTGGACACTGGGTGAGATCAGCAAGAATTTAGACCGAGTGGATCAGCTCAATGCCAAATCGAAGTCCAGCCCAGCCAAGCCGCGGTTCCAACCAAAGGCACCCAAGCTCCGCTACCACGAGCGGCATCCGACAGAGAACGTGGCCCAACAGCAACGCGCTAAGGAGCAAGCGGCCGCGGCTGTAGCTGCAACGTCGACCTCCAGCATGGATATCGACATTATTGATACTTCAGACGACGACGATTATGTGATTGAGACGTACGAGCGTGTCCCCGCTGAGCGGCTGCGGGACCAGGTGGTGCCGGCCCACCGTGTCGGTTTGCTTGTCTTTGACAATGAGCCCGATATTGCCGATTTCTTTTACGGCAATGACGACGAGACTGACGACGAGTTTCCCGAGGATGAGGATGACGAGAATGGTGAGTAACTCGAAGTCCTTAGTAAGGTAGATGAATAGTGCTAAAGATTCGACCTGCAGCGGAAAATTATTATGCCCATGAATATCCCGACGAGGATCTTGAGTGGGATGATGAGTTTGACCACAACGCCTACCAGTATGCAGCCCAGAATTTGTCAGACAATGAGGAATGGGACGAGCGCGACTTTGCGGATGAGGCATGGGATGCTAGCGATACAGTCAAGAACTTTTGAGTGGCAACAAGCAGCATTAATCTTGGAAGTGGTGATCTCTAGAGAGTTGTATGGGAACGGTGGATAAAGGATACCAACTTGTTACTTTTTGTGTGAAGACAAAACCCTTTTTCGAGACGTTTGATATCACTGGTTGAGGAGGACTCTGGCAAAATGATACCCTGGGCATGTCCCGCGTTTAATGTATATTGTACGTTCACTATGACCTCAAGTTCTCACTGATTGTCGTATATTTACAAGAGGCCTGTGGAGTAGAGTACGGCAATAATGAAACTAAGGAGAGATATGCCTCTTCTCGGGGTGAAGGTGAGGGTGAGGGTGAGGGTTGGGGTCACTGATCCAATCAAGTAAAGAAATTACATATTCTACACCAACAATTGCTAAGGGTGCATGGTCTAGTGGTATGATTTTCGCTTCGCATCTTTCCCAAGACGCGATTAAAACTGTGAACGGTCCCCGGTTCAATCCCGGGTGCATCCAATATCTTTTGCTCCGGTTAGCAACTAACTCTTTTTCTTTGTATTATTCAAATTTTGACTCGACTTCGTTTATCAATGACACCGACGGCTTCCGAAGAGGCAGGGTTGCTGATTCAGCAAGGCCGGCCTTTTTGTGCTACAAGTGAGACATATATCCCCCACAATCCCTTGGCTTGACCACTAGATGGCCGTCGGAGACTTCACCACTTCAACAGTTTACCGCTTGTATTTTGTAGCTCCAACACTAGCATCTTAAGCCTCATTTCCGTTGTCTTCTTGTTCCGTCGGTACCCGAGCTATCTGCATCATAATGCTGTGCTTTAATTTATGCCACAGACTGTACATCTCGTAATGTTGCGTCATGAGCGGCCCTTGCCCAGTTCGTAATGAGGAGGTTCGAGGCTCCATGTAATGGAAGGAAGTCGGCTCTATGAGAGTCTTCGGCGCCTTCCACCAAAATTGCAGCATTCCACGCCAGTTACACACCACTTTGGGGGAAAATCGCCTGCCACATCCTCGGGTCAGTCCAAAGTGATCGGCTACCACCTGGTCTCATCGGTGATGTCGATGGTGCACAAGCCGAGAATAGTCGTGTGGCGTCTCCTCCGGGCTCAGGCGCTTGCAGTTACGCCGACTAGTTCGCGATTTCCTCACAGTAGATAAAAGCATTCTCGGACCAAAATACTGACGGACAGGTACATGGCTTCGACACTTCCCTGGGCTCCTAAAGGACTAAGAAAGAGTTTTGTCAGATCATTTACTGTCCTGATGTTATATCTGCCTCGTTCGATCTATCACTCAAAAGTTGAACTTAAACTTGGTGCCCCGAGTGGGACTGTAGCCTGACCAGTACCGATATCCCACCCACCGACTGTCCCTTTAACCTCGATGCTGTCCCAGCCTCTGGTAGCCGGGTTCGTCATTGCCGATCTCTATTTCACGAGGCCTCACACAGAGATCGAAACGGTCGTGCCCAGATATCGGACGACGGCGAAACCGACACGCGATGAAGCTGCCCCGTGTCGTGGGCAGGTTGTTAGCTGCCACAGCGCTCGGTCCGTTGGTTCTAGCCTGCGACAGCTGCTACGGTCCGATTGATGAGCATGTCTCAAAACACGTGCGTGTTGTGAAGCGCATGCAGCCTGGTGCACTGGATGCGCAATATGGCCCTACAAGACCGTTGCAATGGGGGCAGTTGAATGTGTTGCATACAGTCAGTTCTACATCCTCCATTTTTAGCAGCACATCACATTTCTTCTCACCACAATGAAACCATGAAAACTTGCGCAAATCTTTACTCACCTTTCAGTCATTAGTCCGATACTCATGGATGGCTATCTGGCCATATCAAGGAGGCCAACTACGGCGCAGACTGGGGGGATTATGTCTCCTTCGTATCAAGCATGAAAAAGACGGCTGAAAATCTTGGGGTGGATCTACTTCTTATGGATTCTGGCGATCTTCACGATGGCACCGGCCTGAGTGATTGTACCACGCCGAACGGAGAGATATCCAACGAGATCTTTATCAAGCAGACTGGATATGACTTGCTTACTATTGGTGTGTTTTTGGTCCGCCTTCTTCTCCCGATAAAATGATGGTGAGAATCAAGCTGATCTGGATGATTTATGAAGGCAATCATGAGTTGTATGCGTCTGAGGTAGCCTATCAGACCTTTAACAACTTCAGCAGGGCATGGGGTGACAAGTACCTGACTTCCAATGTCCAGATCATGAACCCTGACACTCGGGAGTGGGAGTATGTTGGAAAAACGCACAAGTACTTTACTACTAAACGTGGTGGGTTGTCTCTAGCCATTGTTGGTTTTAGAAATGGGCTAACTGACCTTTCCAGGTCTTCGGATCATGGCTTTTGGTGTGTTATTTGATTTCACAGGTATGCGCCTATGCTTCGCTTTGAGAAAGATATGTCTAACCAGAATAGCAAATACAAACGCTTCACGGATCACTAAAGCCGTGGATATGGTCAAGCAGGACTGGTTCCAGCAAGCAATCCATCATCCAGAACCTGTCGATGTCTTCCTTGTTCTTGGCCATAATTCAGTACGTCCAGGACGCCAGGCCAGCACCTTGAAGACCGTCTACTCCGCGATCAGAGAGGCTCATCCCAACACTCCAATTCAGATGTTTGGTCCGTGGCTGGTTCTCTCAAGTAAACAGAAATGGAAACACAGCTAATATCAGGCAGGTGGGCATAGCCATATGCGTGACTTTGTAGTTTACGATCAGAGTTCCACTGCCTCAGAACCAGGTATCACTTTTTCCTTCTCCACCTCGCAGAACGCCCTCACTAAACAGAAAAAGGCCGCTACTGCGAATCACTCGGCTGGTTCTCCATGTCAGGCTTCAATTCCTCCAATAGCGGCTTCACCGGCCCTCCTAATCCGGACAACGTGCCCAACCCCAACCGAACAGCCAACCCGGCAGTCAGCCCAAAACCCATCGACAAGAAACGCCAGTTGACCACCGCCTCCCCATTCTTATACTCTCGTCGGTATCTTGACTGGAACCGGCTGACCTTTGACTACCACGCCCCCGGCTCACAATTCCTCCAGAACTCAGACACCCTCTCCCATCCACCAAACCTCCTCGCTTCCTCTCCCTCTTCCTCGTCCAACACCTCCTTCCCGCTCAAACCAGCCGGTGCACAAGTCTCGTCTAGCATCACAACCCACCGCCAGCAAATGGGACTAGGAAAAGTATACGGCTGTACGCCGCAGACGTTTTGGCTGAGCGGGGTACCGTTTATGGCGCCGAATTCGCTGTTTACCTTTTTGGCGGACGCGATGGCGCAGCAGATTGTGAATCCGAAACGGAGCAAGATTCCGAGGGTGCATGTCAGTAACACGGGAATGGCGAGGTTTGACTTGCACAAGGGGCCGTTTACGATGGATGATAGTTATATCACGTCGCCGTTTCCGAGTCCGGTGGTGTACATCCCGGAGGTGCCCTGGGAAAAGGCGAAGGGGGTGCTGGAGAGGATGAATGAGAAGGGGGCGGGGCAGGGGAGGAGGGTTGAGTATAACTCTACTACTACATCTGCTCCCAAGTGGAAACGAGAGTTTGGGTTTATGAAAGGGGAAGAGTGTGTTAATCCGACGATTGGGGAGTTTGGAGTTACAAGGGAGAGGAAGAAGGCGTTGTTGGGAAAGAGGGAGGAGATCATGGGGGTTCCGGTGGGCAATGGTGGGGGCAGGAGGCAGGAGGTGTTGTTGGAGGTGGGGTACACGACGGAGGATGACTTTGGGGTGGATGGGGATGATACGGTCCACGAGAGGATTCCAAAGTTCGAGGTTCCGGCTTATTTTGGAACGACGGCTGGGTTTCCGGACAAGAAAAAGGGGAGGATACAGGAGCCGAGGGTGGTGGATTTGGTTTTCAATGATTTGTGAGGTGTCTTCTTTCCCCCTCTCTGCTTTGACTCTTTTTTCTTTGCTTTCTTTTGAAGTTGAAGGTCTGAATGGGTGGTGGTGGCACGAAGATGGAAAGGAATCAGAAGGGGGCTAACACTGGTGGGTGGCGGACAGCATCAACGACGATTTACTCGCTGCGCTCGGGGGCAGCTACACGGCGGACGACATTATGTTTTATATGGAGCCGTCGAACTACACGCTGAGGGACTTTTTGGTGCCGTATGTTCAGAAGAATTGGCAGGCGGGGATGCCGAGGTGTGAGATTTCGGGGATGAGGCCGCATGTTGGGTGAAGAGAAGGGACAGGGGGAAAGGGGAGGAGGGGGGGCTGGTTTAATTGAGGGTTTTCCTTTTGAAGGTGTTACGGGTTGGAGGGTAATGAAAAGTAGGCACAGAAATGTTTGGTGAGATATTGCTTAGTTTTTTTGCTTTCATCTACTAAAGACAGAAAAATGGGCGGAGGAAAAACAACTCGGATGATCATGCTTGAATGGCTTTTCGAGAAGCTAGAGAGATAGATTTAGGCAGCAATGCTAGGAGGTGATATGGAGTAATGTGTAATGATTACCCTGAAATAATAAAATGCATAATTTCGATCATGTAATTAATGCGTCTAAAATTCTCATTTGTGTTGTTGTTCCCCGCAAACCCATTTCAAACCGCAGTTTTCAACCAAGCCTCTCTATCCCCGTGACAGGTGGGTATTAGACCACCCTAACATGGCAGCAATGACAGTAACCTCCTGATCCCCTCCCTCTCATCCCAGCCCTCCTCACCTACCAACCCCTCGAGGTTAAACAGCCTCACAAACTCCAGCTCTTGCTCACCGATAATGATGTTCTTGTTGTTGGTGTCAGCCCCGAACACAGAAAGCAAACAATCCCGGAATACTCCCCTAGGGTACTCCCTTCCATCCTCAATGATATCACTGTTATCTGCTGCCCGATAATGACAGTCATTTTCCTTTGCTCTTTGGGTGGATATATCCCCTACCAGGCAGAGGAATATGAGAACTTGCCTCCACTCTGTTCTTTGGTGAGGTTGGTGGTGATAGCGCAGTTGCGGGTCGAGTAGTTCGCCGCCGCCGCCGCCATCGTCGTCGTCGTTGTTGTTGTTGTTGTTGTTGCTGTTGCCCTCGTGGTCCGTATCATCGTCGTCCAGGCGGCTGGAGGAAGAGTGGATGATGGTGATTTTTTGGAGGTGGTACCGTAGGAAACCGAGGACGGCGGTGCACCCGACGCCGAGGTTGCGGGGGTAATCGGGGAGGAGCTCTTTGAGGAAGAGGAGGGAGGCTGTGCGGAGGGCCGAGGAAAGGGTTTCTGCCATGTCTGAGGGTGTTGCTTCCGTCCTTGGAGTGTTCTCCGGGATCGGGCTTCCTCCTTGTTTGTATTTGTGGTCTTTTTTGAGGAGAGGACTTGGTAGAGTGAGGAGGTCGTATGTGATGGACTGGAGTTCTTCTGTGAAGGAGTAGGGGTCGAATTTTACTGAGGCGGTGTTGGTTGTTAGCTGTTGTCGAACTGATCGAGCTGATCGAGCTGATCGGATTGCAGTGCTGAAGTTTGACAGGGAGGTTAGTGTTGAGATGACGGAGCGGTGAATGTCGAGCGGTTCAAGGATTGATTTTAGAGTGTGGGATGTATGAGCGAGGAGAGTTTGTGGTAGGATAGGGGTTGTGAGCGAAGGCAACGAAGAGCGGGTGAATGGTAGGTAGGGGGTTGAGGCGAGGGCTGTGGCTCCTTTCAGATCGGCGCTGACTTTTGTTAGCTGACATGGGTATGAGGAGGAAAATGGGGGCTGTGTGTGGTTTGTTACTGGTGCATTCTCCTCACTACCCACGTTGGTAGGTTTGTGGTTTGCCCTAGTCCTTCCAGTACGTCGAGGGCTTTCTGGAGACCGCGCATGTGCATATGCCAGTGGTCTAGTCTACCGACGTAACACTATTTTTCGGAGGTGTCTGTTAGTCTCGTTACGGGGTATGTTAGAAAAAGAATCTGGAGGAGGAGACATACCCCCATCCAAGCCAGCATTGCAATACAATGTAGCGTTATTGCACTCACTCCCTCACCCCCGCTCCCAGCTAACTTCTTATTCAATATTGCGCAAATCTTGGAGATATGATATGCAAAACTTTTCACGTCTGTCTCTGGCTCTGATGCTTGGTGGTGCTGACCATGCATCACGGCCTCAGCGACGGATCCGCACATCAGAACACAGTGAAAAGCGGCAATGTCGGAGGAAGCGATTAGACTCTCTTCGCTGCCTGAGCGAGCTGGATTGTACGTGAGCAATTTCTCGTAGGGGTAGAGTTGGAGAGGGAGGTGATGAGTGTTGTAATCGTGGAAGAGCTTCCAGTCGGACTGGGAAGGGAAGAAGGAAGAGACATAGAAGTCGGTATTTGTAGGTAGCTCGGCTGGCGGCCATGGCGGTGGTAGTTGTGGGAATGGGTGGCTCGGTAGGTTGCTGACTTGGAGATGCTGCTGATGGCGATAATAGTGGTGATGCACAGGGGGGGAGGGAAACGGTTGTCGCTGCTGGGGCTGCTGCTGTTGCGACACTGGAAAAGACGAGGAAGCAAGGAACTGGAGGTTAGTCTCTTCGAAACGAGGCGATGGTGTGGCGACAGATGACCGGGAACGTGGACGGGACCCCGGAGAAGACAAGTATGGAGAAGTTGAAGCTCTTGATGGTTGTCCTCCCTTTGGGGTGGCTCTTCGTCGTGGCTGCTTTTTGGTCTGTTGCTGCTGCCCTGATTCAGACACAAAATTGAGGTTTGGTGTTTTGGCTTGGCCCTCTTGTATGTTTGTAGTTCTACCATAGTATTGCAACTCGCTCGTTTTGTCGGCAAACCTGATCTCCGGTAGAAGTGTGATCTTTGACGGAGACTCCTTCGGCAAGCAAAACGACTGCGTGCTAAAAGAGGAGGAATCTTGAGCTGATGTGTTGACAAACGAAATTCCATTGAACTTCTGTCTCGACACTTGAAGGCCACGACGAGTATTAACTAGTTTTCCGTCCTTGACAGTTGCATTGAAATGGTCCATATTGTTTGGTTTGTGACGTGCAAGTTTTCAGATTTGTGTCTTGGCTCGAGTGCTGAGTGGGTGGACCGCCCTCTTACGGTTGGACGATGAAAAGGGGTTGGTTAGAAAGAAAACAAATTGACGAGGTAACAAAGCAATGCTGGAAGGGGACAAGATCCATGGGACAAGGGAAGGAGCTGCAAGGTAAAGTTTATAAGCATATCGTGTTACGCCGGTTCCCTTGACCATGACCCTGCCCATGTCCTTGTATATCTCTCTGCCTGCTCTGCTATGTTACTAGATATGGAGCTAAACAATGACATGCAATTTTTGGAATTACCTATGCGACACATTGCTGCGCGGGCTTGAGTGGTGGCCGCTTGACATGAGAGAACCGGTCCAAGGGTACCATTCCCTACCAAGGCCGCTGCCCAAATAGAACCTTAACCCCCACCGTGACGACGCCTAACAGGGCTGCAGGACGTGACAGATAAACCACTGCTGTATGTATGTATATTACAGTATACGTACACTATAAGGTGAACTAGAAAGGCTCGATGAGCACGCCGTGCAGCTTTGCGATCACCGTCCAGGCTAACCTCATCCTGGCAATACTGCCGTATACGGAAGCCTGATTCAAGCATATATGCGGTTCGTGCCATATCTCCAGGCAAATCATTTTTTATTTCTTCTCCACGAGTTGCCAATTTGAGCTCCGCTGCAGGCTTTGTAAACCGAAGTGCGCTAAGTTCTCACAGGCCAAATCATAGCGTGCCTACCAAGGCTGTATGAGTAATCTGTTTTCGCGTATATGATGACTATCGCGTCCTTTCTCTCAAGAGAGCTACTGTCAAGTATTCAGTCAAGCTTTAGGCCGATCGCTTATATCCTCGGTATGTCACCCAGATCATGAGTGGGATTCACCTCTGAATGTCCAAGACACCGAAGCCCATATGTAACGCCCGTTTATGCCAAATAGGTAGCTTAGTCAATCCAGGCTCCAGCTTACAATAGATGGAATGAGCCCCACGGATGGAACATTGACGGAGACAAGCCCATGTTACTGCTGGACATGTAATAGTGCCTCGGCGATGTCTGACGGGTTCCATAACTGGCAAGAGAAATATTGTCAACACGACAGGGAAAACAAAGGTTATTTCCACCATCGTCCCCGGCCGAGCATCGGCGAGAACCAACGGGTAGATCGACCGGCCAAGCTGTACTACGGCGCATATAATGCCCGTTGTCATATTCCAATATGTTTAAATCCATCCAAGAGGTGGTAAACCGCCAATAATTTCCATCGATTGACTTGACTGAAGGTGCGCAAGGCCAAGATTCGGCGATGGTGGAGTTGTCGAAGCCTCCGAATATGCGCTGTTACCAGGAAGCTGGGATCTCACGTCAGCCACCGCCAATGGGTCAGCAGAAAGACACACTGGAACATGTCAATTTTCCACCTCCACCAGTATGTCCGGTCTTCACCGGTAGTTATATGACCTCGAAACCTTGGTAGGAAAGTTCCATGTCTTCTTCCATTATCTGGCATGTATGGCTCACGCCCGGGCCGGGATGGATTCCGATATGCAAGGGCGTTTGGTATGACCCTAGTATATCGTAGATGTAACCTGTCATCTTTCTTGCAGAAGCCAAGCCTTCCGTGCCAATGGCTAGCGTGTGAATTTTGGCGGCCCCAGAAACGGCTACCCTTGTAGAGTCCTAGTAGTAGACCTGGCCTTTCATCAGCACCCGGGCGGTCCTGTGCAGCTCGGCCGAGACAATTTTCCCGTCCTCGACGGTAACCCCCACATCGAGCTTGCCACTAGGATGCTCAATAACAATGACATCGCTCTTGTCATCAAGCCCTACCGCAAGTTGATGTGGAATAGTCCCCTCCAATCTCGCAGCCGCACCAAGACACAATGCAAGCGTCAACGGAGCCGCCTTGTGCGCCTGTCCCATCGACAAAGCCAAGCACTTGATATTCGCCCCCTTGCCATCCTTTCGGGACGTCATCTCTGGAGGAAACACCATCACAATCTTCGGCACGCTCTCCGTATCTGGATCCAGCCCCATCATCTCCGCCCCCGCCTGTCTGATCTCCTCCAACTTCTCCTTCAACTCCCCATCCGCCTCCACCCTCGCCGGAGTCAACGTGTCGTAATCCTCAACCCCCAAATCCTCCACCCTGACAAAAACCCCCGGATTAGAAACATCCACCAAGCTTGCCTCGATCGCCCCTCCCCCCCTCAGCCTCAGCACATCAACCTCATTCCCCGTAGGCAGCGTCCTCCCCGTCTTCGCACCCCCCGGGTCCAGAAAGCTCATCACAATCCTACTTCCCCTCCCCGACACCCCATCCATCTCATAACCCCCCGTGGCATCAAACCTCAGCGGGTTCCCGCCCACCTTGAATCTGCTGTGCACCACCTTTCCAGTATTCGTATTAAATATCCTCACCGTACTCGTCATCTCTCCCTCTTCCCCCTCTCTCCTAAACTCCACCCCCCTTTTCCCACCCATCCCATAGTCAAACGCAACCGGCCCGACAATACTCGACAGATTCCCGCAGTTCCCTGCCACGTCCAACCTCCCATCCCTAATCCCGACCTGCACAAACGTGAAATCCACATCCACGTCCTCTCTGGTGGGCGGGGATAGTATACAGATCTTGGACGTCGATGAGATCCCAGACCCCATCCCGTCCAGCTGCCTCCCGTAGGAGTCTGGAGAGCCCATTGCTCTTGAGAGGACCTCTTGCCAGAGGGATTTTGGTGGGAGGTCATGCTCGAGGATGACGAGGCCGTTGGACGTCCCGCCCCGGGCAAAAATAGCCGGGAAGGACTTTTGGGGCGTCTGCCGGCTCGCTTCGAGGGGAAGCCTGACGAGGCGGTTTATCATCTTTCTCATTGTTAGGGCAGAAAAGACGACGTGAGGTTTCTGAATTCTGATGAAAATTGACGTTGACTTCCAGCAAATTAAAGTGAGTGTAATGTTGAAAAAAATGCTGGAGGCCCCGGGTTGAAAATGAAAGGAGATCCAGGGCGTTATTGATCGCGGATCATGTTCTGTAGTATTCTGTGAAAAGTGAGCGTCGATTTGCGCGATGGTGGTGAAGTGAGTGAGTGGGTGCAAAATCAACGATTCCCTTGCCCAAACTGGTTCGGCGACGTCAATTGATTGGGCGCAATTATTATCAACCCTAACCCTTTTACCGTTGGTCTGCCTGTTCCCCTAACCCCTGAATCTAATGAGTGAGGAATGGCTGCCTGGTTATACTTCGTATTACTGCAAGGGAAATTTTTGTTGATGGGAAGTGAGTACAAATACAATCGATTTGACGTGCCAAAGACAATTTCACGAGCAAAATATCGTTGTACCTAATATATATACATATAAAAATACTCCTCCCTGTTCAATCACCCCCCACTCTGAACGCACCACAAAGCAGAGCCAATCCGAGCCAAAGCGAAAATTCAAGTTCTCTCTTAAAACAAGATATAAATAAAAAAAGAACAGGTCGACCATTGCACGCACTACCACTTCGATATTACCATTCCTAAGCAGCTGCCCTCCCCCTAGTTGACCGCCCCGACGTCCTAGTCGGTAGCGTAGTCTGCTTCTTTGCCGCTGCTGGCGGTGCCTTTTCCTTCGCTGCTGGCTTCGCCTTCTCCTTAGGCGCTGCTGCTGCCGACCTCCCCTTCCGCCCATTAGCCTTTGTCGGTGGAGGTGCTTCTTCCTCCTCGACTTCAGCTTCTGGCTCTGCCTCCTCTTCCTTTTCGTCGTCCGCTTCGGCCACTTGCTCCTCTTCTTCCTCGTCTTCTTCAGCGGGTTTCTCATCCGTCATCTCCACATCCCCTTCCTTCTCGTTGCTGTCCTCCTCCACTTCCTCTGGTTCAGACAACTCACTGCTGCTGTCGTCCCCCTTCTTATCATCATTCCCAGTCTCAACCTCGGCCTCATCATCCGACCCCGCCTCCTCGCCATTCTCGCCTTCGTATTCCCACTCTGCAACGCCATCCAGCATCTCCTCGTCATCTTCTGACGAGTCCCGCTCAATGTACGACTGGTTACCCTTGGCCATCGATCGCCCTGAGCGACGGCGGTTGGCATCTGATACCGCGGAGCGCTTGGGTGATGATGGTGCCTTTTTTGGTTTGGAGGACTTCTTGGGTTTGGGAGTGGCGATCTTCCGCGCTTCCTTGATCCTGGGTTCCTTGGGTTGGACCCTGGACTTTTTGGCTGCGGGCCGGGACTCGGAGTTGCCGTCGGCGGTTGATTTGCGCTTCTGTTTCAAAAGTTTAGTATCTGTAATTTTAGAGAAGTGAGGGACATAAGCATACCTTCTTGCGATCCATCGCCCTGAGCAAATCATCCAGCTTCTCGTCAATCTCATCAGGAATGAGCAGCTTCTCAGCGATCTCCTGCGCCTCACTGTGCGACTTGAGAGGAGCATAAAGACCCTTAGGCAGCCCAATCTTGTCTGGCCAGGCGTTGAACGTCCAATTCTTCTTCTCCTGCCACTTGCGAATGACTGCCTGGGTCAAATCACACAGCACTCGGTGGCCGGTACTCTGAGGGTCCAGCGCGTCTTGGGTTTGCTTGGCGCGCTCGGCGTACTTGGACAGCAATCCAAGATTGGACTCAGTTGCCACCAGGCTGACATAGAAGAGTATATACCTCGCGTGGTCGACCAGCTCGTCAGGGTCGGAGCTGTAGTCTGGGTGATGTGCCAGGAGCGAAAAGAGACGACCGAGAACAGCCTCGAGCACATATTGATTTGTGCTGGCATAATGCCGCGCCCTTGACCGGATCCAGGTTTCCGTCCTCTGCTTGAACTCGGCATTGGGCTCGAAGGCCATTAAAAAAACCATGGTATAGAACCGGGTCCGGAGCTTATCATCGGCGAGATACTTTTGAAGTTTCCTTACAAAGCCATGGCGGACCTCTTGAGCAGCGTCCTGTGTGGTCAAGGCTAGTGCGTTGAAGTCTTCTGGGCTGAGTAAATCGTCAAAGTGCTTCTGCGTGCACAGCTTCAGAATAAGTTGAGCAGCAAGCAGCCGCAACCGGGATCGGTGATGTTTTGGAGTGTCTTTGGTCTTGCAGATCTCCCCTTTGCTGCGAATCAGCTTCATCAGCATCTTCCACACCCCAGCTCCATTCTCTTTCGCTTCGTCGGCATCCATACTCCGCAGCCGGTTTACCACAGTCTTGAGCGCCAGACACTTGGCTTGGCATTCTTCGTCTAGCTCACCGTCGTCCACCCACTCTGGGTCCTTATCGCCGGCTTCTGTTCGCACCTCAAGAAGAATCTGCTGAATGATGTCAAGAATCTTATCCTCTGCATCATGAGTGGCCTTGGGGGCCAGGAGCTCAAGCTGGCTAACGGCCGAGAGCTTGTTGAGGAAATGCTTGGAGCCATACGTCCAGTCCTTGAAAATACGCTGAAGAAGATCCTTGGCGTACACAGTGCTCTTGTTGTCCTGCTTCGACAGCAGAATATTCACAGCGTGCTTGGCGACCTTTGGCGGTTGGCCAAACAAGGCAAAGCTGACCAAAGTCTGGACGAAATCCCGGTCCATCGGTACATCCTTCGGATACTTTCTGGCATATGTCGAACAAGCCTTCAAGGTCTCTGCAACAGATGGATCATTGTCGCGGTTCTCGGTAGGCGCCTGATCTATCAGATCTTTGCAGAGTTGCCCGATGTGAGTCTTGAAGAGATCAGGGTTCCGTTGTGAAATCTCATTCAGCACTTCGTGTGCGGCACCACCCAAGCCACCCTTGTTGGACTTGGAGTAGTCCATTATGGTGGCTAAATGACTGCGGTTGAAGATGAAGCGACCAGATCGATAGAGAAGCGGCAGCAGTGTGTCATGCATTGGCGACTCCTTCTCCTTCCCACCCGCTATCCGCTTGATCAATTCCTTGAGGGCCACATAAACTGTCTTAAAATCGTTCTCCTGCCCGATAATATATCTGACGAGGGCGCGATTCCGCCGATCGTTGACCTTGGCAAATTTCAGAAGATCTTGAACGCTCTGTGGGGAGTTCGGAAGGAACTGAGCGATATATTGAACCGTCTTGTTGAGATTGGCCTGCTTCTTGTCTGCATTGTCGTCCATGACACCTCCGTTGAACAGCTCGCATTGCTTGATATATGTCTCCAGAATCTGGGCAAACTGTGGCTGCCTCGCTTGCATGGCAAAGAAGGCTTTCTTCGCCATAGGGTCGAGAGATCGTACAAGAAGCAATATCCGCTCTGCTCTAATGGCATCTGCATCCGCGGCAGCGGCGGCAGCAGCAGCAGGCTGTGATTGCGAGCTTCCATTTGCAGACTTGGTGGCTTTCTTTGGTGGTGGGTAGTTCAGAGGGACCAGACATTCAAAGATAACGCGATCCAACAGGGCATTGACCTCGGCATCATTGGCATAAAATGCATTGTAGATGCGGCTTGGGACACCCTCGAGCGCGGCAATGACAACCTCATTTCCAGCAAGCAGTTCGCCTGTTCCAACCGCCCAGAGTTTTCCGAGTAAAGACATGGCCGCGACTCTCACAGCTGGTCTCCGGTCACGGCAACGGTCGGCCAGGGTTGAAAGAATGGAACCTTCTTTGGAGACGCCCCCGTTGGGCCCCAGTTTGAGGACAACATCCCGGAATCCAAAAGACTCGATAGCTTTCACAGCAGCAAGTCTGACCTTCTCATCACTGTCTGAGAGCTTCTCACCAAGTCCCTGAATCAGAGTAGCCTCGTCCTCACGACTAAGCCCGATGCCCCCGGCAGATGTCGACAGGATATATCCGACTGCCGTCGTCCAAGCAGCTCGGATGGTTGAGGCCTTGTCATTTTTCCTGCTGAGGAAATTGTGGAAAACTAGACTGTGTGCTTGTGGGAAAGATATGGCTGAGAGTGGCTTAGTGAAAATGTCAAGTGCCTGGACATCGATGTTCTCCTCGGCTTCCAAACTCAGTGGTGGATACGCAGCAGGATCTAGAACCGGTGGCGGTGGTGGCCCTGCAGCTCCAATTCCCGATATCATGTCTCCCAAGGTCTCCGTCGCAAGTTGGCGCAGATGCACATTGTCGGCTGACAATTCAGCATCGACCTGAGGGACAACATTCTGAAGAACTTGGGGTGCAGCCTTCCACAGCTCGCGGATCAAGTTATGCGCCTTTTCCAGCTCCTTAAGATCTGATTCAGAGGGTCCCGATGGGCCTTCATCATCCTCGTCGTCATCAGCGCCCTTATGACCACCGGATCTAGCGGCGAACGAAGTCGCATCAACTATAACATCACTGAAATACTGGCTGACGAACCGAGACATTTTGTCGGGAAAAGTCTGGCACAGATTCTTCGCCATTTGGTAAGCCTCGGGCTCCTCCTTGGCCAAGAGTGTGGCCTGGTTTTCGTCGATCTGCACATGATCGCGCCTCCTCCTGCCTGCTCCAGGCCCGGCCGCTCTGAGAAACTGGGCCATGATGATATCCACAACCTTTGCTGGAAGAGTTGTAGCCTCATCTATCAGCACCCCAAGCATCTCGGCCATGCTGAATTCAACATCCTTTGCCACCTGCTCTCCTGATGTTGACTTGACCCCTGATACTCCGTCGAATATGTTAGAGAAGAGGGCGAGGAGGAGATTATCGCTGCCATCCACATCGAGGAGGAGAACAACGCTCTTGATTTCGGTGAGAGATCGAAGGACATATTTGTGCTGGGTGTTGTATGGATTTGAAGGGTCGAACAAGGCAGGAATGATGGATGTGACGGTGAGGTTGAAAATGTCCTGGTTTCAGGTTAGCAGCTGCCATGTCCGACACTAAAGACAACTGGCGAGACAAAAGCCCATACCTTCATCTGGGTGGGAGTGAAAGGCGCATCGGGGGCGCATAATCTAAGGATATCGACGACGCAGCAAGCGGCATATGCCCTTACGCCCTTGTCCTTGTGACTCAGTATTTGATGCGAAGCGACCTCCTTCGCAACCTTTGTCAGCGAGTTTGGGTCGACAATTTCCTGATCGAGCTCCTCCAGTTCTTTCGACAAGGTGTTGAGGTGCTTGAGCAGCTTGTCGAGGGGAATTGGCTTGCCAGGGCGCCATGTCAGCGACTCGTTGAACTGCAGCGCGACGAGCTCTGTCTCGGATTCCTCCTCTTCCACCTCAGCAGCGCTCCGGCGAGGCGCCATGATGCGCGACAAGTTCCAACTACTCGGCTGGGTCGGCAGACGACGTGTGTTGATGGATTGGTGTCTTGTTGACGGCCGACCGACGTTGCGAAGTGGGGACGGCACAACAGAGCGCGTGTGTGTTACCGCAAATTATCGAGTGCCCGTCGCGATTGGCGATTGGAGATCCTTCGCGGTTCGTTTCGGCCGAGACCGCCGAGGGTTCGGAGCGGCGTCGTCTGCAGAGGCCAAATGAAAATAGTATCGCTATTGTTGTTCGTGCCGTCGTGGGTCGTACGTCGTAAGGGATGGTGCTTTCGTCGGCGAGATTATGGGCTCTGACGGGGCATTGTTGAAGGTCTGTGGTACGCGATCCCAGGCGCGTAACATTTGGGACTTGGGAGCATCAAATCGTGGGGGCTACCAAAATTTCTTGGCAAAACATGGGCCGAGCTCCTGTTCTCAGGGCCCGTCTTTCACAACAATGCAACCAACACTTCTGTCTCCCCGATCTCCAGGCAGTGAATAACGATCTAGGATACAGTATTGTAACCTGGGGAAATCTCACAGCCATGTGTGTGGCATGAAGTTTATTATTACAAACTCATAAACCCTCCTAACCGTCGTACCTCAGTCTCAACGGCTCGGGTCCTTCTGGTCTGTCGATATGCGGTCCTGATGGATGCCATATCACAACTTTCATTCTCACTCGTACTTGATGATTTCATTGAGCATATTTATCCGCCGTGGGCAAGGCGAGGTTGGGACGCGACTTCCTTTGTCAATCAACAATTGTGGGTCTTGGCGATGTTGCCTCAGGTACCCGAATCTGAGTGACAGATCAATGACATCCGATGAGAACAAGATGGGAAGGTGCGATAATGCAGCATTTCTATGGAGTTTTGTTTCTCTGTGTTTTTGCTCACGGTTTTCTATGTTAAGCTCCAAGGTTGGAGATGTTGTTCTTATGATACTGAGGCTCTGCTCTGGCCTTGGCATATTTAGGGGCTAAATAAAAGTACCCCTGAATAGAAAGACCCAGAGAAACTCGCTTTCCTCAACCACATAATTCTGAACTGAGGTTCGTAATTGATTGGGAATATCAAGATCATAGGATAGTCGTCTTCAGTTTTCATGGTTCTATGTCACGGATAGCTCAGTCTCGACTTGCCGTTTCCCCAGAGTTGGAATAATAGAAAGCCTCAGACAACCCTGTTATTATAGCTTCGATTTTCCCGTAAGCTTTTACTAAAGTCATGACACTATAGGAAGTCAATGTTGGCAAGCATTTGTGCAAGAGTCGTTGAAAGGTAACGGAGGTATCTAATGTGGCATAGGCTAGCCGCTATGGTTCCTCTAGAATTTTGCAGTACAACCCATCAAAGCAGGAGACAAGTAAAGCTACTGAGAGCAACATGTATCTTTGAAGACCTTGTGAGGAGGGTTGGGCTCAGATGAGCACCTCTCTGCTCTTTCCTGATTTGGCCAACCGGATCCCACGACCCTAATTCCATCTCAAGATGACAAAATTGCCCACTTACTTGTCCACCAGGTGACCAAAGCTGTCATTCACTGATTGCCTGATTCTGAGTCTGATGTATTTGTTGTCGTAGCACCTATTTTCCGCCTTTCCTTTTTCCCTCTCTCTTCACAACAACTTCAACTCTTCACCACTAGGCATTTGATCACAGTCACTCTTTCACCTTCGCGATTAGCATTCTTGTTTCGACAACCCTGCCCAGCATCATATTCGATTAGTCAAGAAATCTGGTATGTGCGATGTTATTGTCTTCTGTCCCGCGCACCCAATTGTTAAGGCGACTTGTATTGCTCGTTGGGAGCGACCCCGTTCCGCCCAGCAACCAGTTCTGCCTACTTCATCCACCCATATAAACCCCTCTCTCTGCAGTCTGCTTCCACTCGCACCACCTAACCCCCACCCAAGCTCAGCAACGCGACTCTGCTCAAAACTGTTCGTTATTTCCCTCCCGCCCCCCTCCACCTCTCCCTCCCTCGCTCAACCATTCTGCCAAATACTTTCTTGGTCACAACATCATAGCAGGAAGATTGCCATCGCTAACCTGTAGCCACCATAAGCAGTCACTCGTTAACCAATCTTGAGATATTCATCATGATTTTCACCACCTGCAAGACCAATGGCCATCGTGCCTTCATTGTCAAGTCAATGATCGGTCTTGCTTTCTGTGCCGTTCCTGCTGGTAAGTAATGGTTCAAAAAGCGATTCATTTTTTCGACCGTCAGTAACTAACGCCCATCGCAGTCGCTGGTAACAATGGTTTCGTCGTCCGCGGTGATGAGGTCGAGGCTAGCACTCTTTGCACTACTACATCCACCTCCATCGACCTTCCCGCCCCGTCGATTGTCATTTCGACCACGGATGATGTCGATGCCGCCAGCGGTGTCTCTTCGGTCACTCCAATCTCGTAAGTCGCGATAACTATTCAGTTCAGGCATAATCCCATCAAACAATGTTGACCGTTTTCCCGCTCCAGTCCCACCGAGTCGATCTGCGCTGGTGAGTCTGTCACCGTGAGCGTCACTGTCACAGTCACAACCCTCAACAGCAATGAACCCATGCAGACCGCCGGTCCCCCCTTGTCCGGCTCTATGTCCAGCAGCGAGGACTTCGTCAACACCATCACAGAGATTGTCACCAACACTGGCGCAATCATTGAAACGGTTACCACCTCCACTAGCACAGAAGTCGAGACCACCACAGTCTCCTCCAGCGAGGTCCTTCCTCCTTTCCCCGCTTCCTCAATTTCTGAGCAACTCAGCACTGTCACCACAATCCTGAGCACCAACACTGCCACTCGGATTTTGACCGCCACGGAGCCCTTGTCGGCCAAGTCGACTGTCTGGGTGAGCACAACCATTACTGTCTCCACCATCACAGTCGGCGGTACCGCTGGCACAATTGGCTCCATTGTCCCCTCCATCGGACACGGCAGTGGCAATAGCAGCTTCACCTACTCTGCTCCATCTGCTTCGATTGTCTACCCCAAGACCACCTATCCCGCCATCTCCGCTGCCAACAATGGCGGCGGCCGCGGTGCTCAGGCGTGGTACTGCATTGTCATGGTCGTTGGTGTTGCCATGTTGAGCTACACTCTCTAAGTGATCATGAATATTATGTGACAGCCGGCTAGAGATATCTCTCGGGTTAAATAGATGGCATACATAGTTGGCTGGTGTTATACTGAGAGAAAGTTGACGGATTTGTGGCTGAATATCTTGAGTTAGGTAGACAGCAGGAATAAATGGGGGGTGGGTACCCCATCAATGACAATGTGTATGGTTTTCTGTGATAACTTGACGTGATTTGACATGCTGTATTTCACTCCAAGTCTTTTGTCGTCGAGTTATATATCACTGCTCGCCCAGTGTCACAGGAGTTACGTCGTAAAGCCAAGACCATCGAAATCAACAACTCGATATATCGTCGAAACGTTGGAATTTTTTATCATGTATTCAAGAGTCCAAAGACACACAAATAGAGCCCCAAACTCAATGTCCTAGCACCTGTTATTTTGCCGTTGATCACTTCTTTTCGCCTTTCCAGACTGTATTAACAGTGCACACTAGATAGCAAAATCATGAAGTGAGGTTGATGCCAAGCCTCCTCTGTTCAACACAAGCGGCTAAAAGCGGGTCTCTCCCCACATTGTGGGGTCCACCCTTGCGATTGGCATCTCTGGGTCCTGATTTTTTTTCAGAGCGCTTTGCGATAAGCAAGGCCATCATCGTCAACACCATCGACGAGCGCATCACCACTCTCAATCCAATTTCAATCGCCAATTTCTGCCCCATTCAACCTCTACTTCTTCCCCAAATCGACGCATAAATACCTAATAATAATAATTCCATCACCAAAATGCGCGCCCTAACAGACGAAGAGATGAAGACGGTCCTAGACAAGGTACTTCCTCTCCCTCCCCCATTCCCACCCCCTCAACGACCATAACTAATCACAATTTACGTGTAAAACTTAGTTGGCAAACTACATGTCTGACCTCAAGTCCCTTATCGCCCCCCTCGAGGACGGCGACCGCTACGTCTTCCGCCTCAACCACTCCCGCGTCTACTACGTCAAGCTCTCCATCGCTAACCTCGCCACCTCCATCTCCCGTGACGCCCTCCTCTCTCTCGGCACCTGCCTCGGCAAGCTCACCAAAACCGGAAAATTCCGCCTGCACATCACCGCCCTCCCCATCCTCGCTCAGGGCGCCCGCCACAAGATCTGGATCAAGGAGAACGGCGCCCAGCCCTTCCTGTACGGGTCAAATGTCGTGAAAGCGCACGTGGGGAGGTGGAGCGAGGACTGCCCGGAACATCAGGGTTGCGTCGTGTATTCAATGGCGGATATCCCGCTGGGCTTTGGGGTCACGGCGAGGAGCACGACCGAGGCGAGGAGGTTGGACCCGACGGGGGTGGTGTGCTTTAGACAGGCGGATTGCGGGGAGTATCTGAGAGATGAGGATACGCT
The DNA here is from genome assembly GCA_033296915.1 of Triangularia setosa. Lineage (NCBI taxonomy): Eukaryota > Fungi > Ascomycota > Sordariomycetes > Sordariales > Podosporaceae > Triangularia > Triangularia setosa. The sequence goes on along the minus strand of MU866209.1, from coordinate 46,405 downwards.
TTTTGCTGGTTAGATTCAGAGGGAGAAAATGGGAGAGCTGATACCCGTGGGGTGGGAACACATATGGCAAACAAAAAAGGGGGCGTCTTGGCGTTTGTTAATAGATCTTTTTTTTTTACGGTCGTCGGCATCATCTCTTCGACATTTGAAAGCATAAGAGATATCAAGCCTTCTTCTCTGCTGAAATCCGTCCTCATGCTTCTATTTTGTCTATATCCTCCCTTATCTGACCATTCAAGACCAAAAAAACATAATAGAACAAAAAACAGAAAAGAAACGCCCAGTTTGATCCTATCATCATACATCTCTATCATATCCAACCACACCCCGACTTACTTATTCTCCCCCCCCAACAACCTTGACCTCCTCCACAAACCTAACCTGCTGCCCATCCTCCTTCTTCCCCTGCCTCATCACCAATTCCTCCTCCTTCTCCAGTTCCTTATCCTCCGCCTCCAACCTCCTCTCCTCCTGCGCCGGCGTCCCCACCCTATTCCCCCCTCCCCCCTTCCCCTTCACCATCCCCGCAAGATTAACCCCCGACCCCACCGGCGTCACCGGCCTACTCACCCCCCCGCCGTGGAACCCGCTAAAGAAACTGATGCTCTCCCTCTGCGCGACATACTCGCTGTCCATGTACCCCAGCAACCCTGGTATCTCACTCGTGTGCTTGCCCTTAATCCTGCTCACCTCCGCAGAACTATAATTCGTCAGACACCTCCCCACCTCCTGCGGCTGGGTCCCCGGGTGTTTTTTATCAACTACACAAATCCGGACTGCTTCCTGCTGGTGAAAGGTTCCCTCTACATCAACAACACCCACCGGCAAAAGGCCGGCTTTGTTGAGGAGGGCTTTGTAGCACCCTTGATCAATGAAAAGTGTGCCGTGGGGGCGGAGGCCGTGGAGGATCCAAAAGTAGCGGTCCCTGACCGGGTGCGGGGAGGGGAGGAAGCGGGTGTGGAGGGGAGTTGGTGGTTTGAGGGAGGAGACGGAAGCGGACATGAGGGCTTCGGTATTGTTGGAGTTGTCTTCGGAGTCGGAACCAGATTGGTCGTTTTTGGTGGTGGGGGAGGCCGGGGAGCGGGAGGCTTGGATGTGCTTCACGATGCTGACTATGTTGCCGGGGTTGGACGATTTTGTGATGACAGTTGTGACGCCTGCTGAGGTGGCTAGCCTGGCGGCGACGATCTTGGTGGACATGCCGCCTGTTCCCAGGGAGGAACCGGCGGTGCTGACGTCGGCTACTAGGGAGGAGATGTCTTCTACTACTTCGATGGGCTGGGCGTCGGGATTGGTGCGGGGATTTTTGTCGTAGAGGCAGTCAACGTCTGTCATGAGGAACAAGAGGTCGGCGTGGACCATGGCGGCTGTGACGGCGGACAGAGTGTCGTTGTCGCCGAATTTGATCTCCGAGACAGCGAGGGTGTCGTTTTCGTTGACAATGGGGATTACGCCCATGTCGAGGAGCTCGTTGATAGTTCTCTGGGCGTTGAGGTAGCGTGATCGCTGAAGGGTGTGTGAGTGAGATGGTTACACAAGATATGGGGACCATCAAGGGCACTTACATCGGCAATATCATTTCTTGTAAGAAGAATTTGAGCGATGGGCTGTCTGAGGTGGTTGAACAAGCTGTCCCACAAGCTCATAAGCCTGCATTGGCCAATAGCTGCCAGAGCCTATGTTACACAGTCAACCTCGGATCCTTCTTGTAAGCGTTGATGAGTCAAGACACACCTGTAATTTGGAAAGATGCTTCGGTCTCTTCTCCACGTCCATCCTCCGGAGACCAACACCGATGGCTCCCGAGGAGACAATAATGACCTTGTGGCCATCTTTTCTGAGTTTGACTGCTGTCTCGACGATCAACGTCAAGATAGAAAGAAGGGGCTCGTGGCTCTTCTCGTCGACAATCGAGCTGGTTCCTGTTCGGTGTTTGGTGTTAGTGACAGGATTCACATTCAATAATTGGCTCAGACGGATACACTCACCCAGCTTGATCACGACGCCAAGTGGACGAGGACCCCTCATGGCTGGATGTTTTACAATGCAACGTAACAAGTCAGTGGTATGAACTGAGAGTTGAGAGAGTGAAAGTAGAGGAGTGTATGAAACTCAAGAAGGGCTGCTTACACGACTCGGAATCCGCCTCCATTATATTTATAACAAAACCACTTATATTCGGAAAATCAGCCCGTTTTTCTTTTCCTTTCCTAGAGCAGTTGCGTGTTGCCGTCGTATTTGGTCGCCTGGGCAGATGCAGCTCAACCGTGGTTGCATCGAATCCCAGACATCAAGTGGGGACCCCTTTTTTCCCCTTCCCTTCTTCCTTGGGCAATGATGGAAAAGGGTGATTTGTTTGGTGTTGGATGATTGGTTCCGACATCGGGAGGAGGGGCAACCGGGGCGATGACTCCACACCGCACCTTTTGACAAAAGACCGCGCCCTTGGAGTTCTGCTTTGTCTCACCGCCTGCTTGACCGGGAAGTTGCAAGGTTCTCCAGTTCAACGGCTTGGCAGCTAGTTCCTGGGCGCGCGCAAGGACTAAGAATCCGGGCGCATTTCCATTTCATATCTCGAGATATCTCGATTAATTAAACACACCGAAATTCCAATTGGACTTAATTCAGCTTCCAAACACCAATTCCCTATCTCACAATGGCCTCAACATCCTCCCCACCATCACCACCATCACCACCCCAATCACAACCCCCCCCACCATCAGACCCATCCCCAGCCTCATCCACCCAACCATCACAACCACCAAGGTACCTCGAAAATGACCCCAAGCGAACGGGTTACGACCCCTCCCTAGCCTGGTACTTCAACTACTTCCGCATCCTTACCGGCAATGTCACCCGCGAAGGCGTCGAGCACTACCGCGAGGACCGTTACAAGGCCAATGAGGCCCGCGACTGCGCCCGCTGCGAGACCGACCGTGACTGGCTCTTCCAGCACTCCCCCGTCGTCCGCTTCCTCCAAGAAAAAACCGCCGCCTTAAACGGCGACTTGGGTCCTCACAATGTCATCTGTCGGAGGTGTCCCGGCAGGATAGCAGAAGATGGCACCGTGGTACGGCAAACGGGTGGTTTCAGCCCAGAGCATGGGATTCTGCTGTGTGCAAACGAGATCAGAGACCGAAGCCATTTGGAGGATACCCTGGCGCATGAGATGGTGCATGCGTGGGATCATCTGAGGTGGAAGGTGGATTGGATGGGGGGTATGGATTTGAAGCATGCGGCTTGTACAGAGGTTTGTTTTTACCTCTTTCTTACACCTCTTACCTTAACCAGCAGGGGATACTGACTACAAACCAGATCCGCGCATCGATGCTAAGCGGAGAGTGCCGCTGGACAAGAGAGACGATAACCCGAGGTAACTGGACCCTGACCCAACAATTCCAAAACTGCGTCCGGATGAGAGCAATCCAGTCGGTCATGAACAGACCAACATGTAAAGACGATGTCCAAGCAACAAAGGTTGTCAACCAAGTCTGGGGCTCATGTTTCAACGACAAGAGGCCGTTTGAAGAAATCTACAGGTAAAACTTCTCATAAACGTCAAAAAAAAACCTATTAAAAAAACCTCCCATAATTGTAAAACAACGATTAGAATTAAACAAAGACTCCCCGCTACACTATGCAAATGTAAACCAATGAATCAGTCGGCCCAATAGATGACAACCCTTTCCCTTTGATATCCCCCATCCCTCAACGCCTTATACACATATACTCGAACGTGTAAATACCTCTACACTTTTTGAAATGAACAGAACAATGACTTTGACAACAATCATAGCAAGTCATCATGACTTTCCAAAACTAAACTTCTCCCTATTCGATACCCTCTCCCCCTTGACACAATGCTTGATGATCCAAGGGTGGTTCTGGACTTCTTCGAGAGGCAGCCTCTTCTCTGGATCCAGCACAAGCAGCTATTATCATCTTCTTGTCAGCATGTGATTCTCACCATCATCCCCGTCAGAGTAAACTCACCTTCTTGATAAGATCCCTGGCCTCCTTACTAAGCCACTCCGGAATCGTCATGTCCGCCCTCGCAATCCTCTTATGCGTCATAATCGGCGTGTCCTCAAACGGCGCCTCCCCCACCAGAAACTCATACGTCAGCACCCCCAAGCTCCACAAGTCCACCTTTTCATTATACCAATTGTCTTTTGACCCAGACTTGATCATCTCCGGCGGCAGATAATCCAGCGTTCCACACAGCGTCTTCCTCCGGTTATTCGGCGCGTGCACGCTCCACCCAAAATCAGAAATCTTGATCTCCCCGTGTATCCCCATCAGGATATTCTCGGGTTTGATATCCCGATGAATCACATGCTTCCTGTGCAGGTATTTTAGCGCGCTCGCCATTTGCGCAATATACTGCGCTGCTTTCCACTCTGGAAACCTAGACTCCTTTTGGAGGTGTTTGTACAGCTCCCCCTTTCCAGCGAATTCCAAAATCAAAAAGATTCGCTTGCTGTCGTGAAAGTGGCCGTAGAGCTTCAAAATGTTGGGGTGGCGGAGGTTGGATTGGATTTCAATCTCGCGGCGGACTTGTTTTTCCACACCTGTGCCGTGCTGGAGCTCGGATTTGTAGAGAACTTTGAGGGCGCAGATGAAGGACGAGGTGCGCTCCCGGGCGAGGTAGACGCGGCCGAATTTACCTTTGCCGAGGGGCCGCCCGATTTCGAACATGCCAAGGTGGAATTGTTTGGGTATTAAGGGGGCGTCGACGTAGGAGGAGGTGGAACTGGAGGAGGAGCGGTCGTTTGACAAGACGAGTTCGTCGGAGTGGCGAGACGAAAGAGAGGTGGTGGATTTGTGTTTGAGGGGGGAGGGGACTTCGTTGGTGGTGGTCGTGGTGGTGGTGATGTCCTTTTCCCTTTTGTTCGGGATGGCGGTGGAAGCGGTGGTGGTTTGCTTGCGCTGGGCGGCCTGGGAGGGGAGGGTGACGGTTGCGGTTACTGTGTTGGCGTTTTGGGGCTGGAGGGCGACTTTGAAAAGATTTGGGCGGCTGCTGCTGTGGGCGAGTTGCGATGCGGAGGAGGCGGTGACGGTCTGGGTTGGTTAGATTTATTGAAAAAAAAACCATGGATCAAGTCAAGCGCACCTTTGTCTTTTGGTAAGTCGATGTCGTTGTTGTTCCAATGGTCTCAAAAGGATCGTTTTCGTCCTTGACAGACATCCGCTCGAAGCGGGATTCCAGTGTTCTCGAGGCCATTTTTGCAATGTGTGACAGTCAATGTCAACAATTACAGAAAAAGAAGGCAAAGAAGAAGAGAATGTAGCGGGAAGAAGAAGAAGAGCAAGAATACAAACACCAGCCGTCCAGGTGTAGGTATGTGCCGCAGTTGCAATCGCAGTCTGTTGCGTGTCCGGTTGTCGTATGGAGAGACCAGGAATGTCAGGTGCAGCTTTAATGGGGGTTATTTGGGCAGTTTGGGCGTAGTGGTTGCTAGGCAACGCACTCCTGACAGCCGCCCCACTTTATGTTGCGCCTAACCTGGTTTGAGATTGGCAGGGAGGATGGCGCTTCCAAGCAATCGAGTTTCCGTTGCATGAAGCTGTCCATTTGAGATCGTGATGCTTTGGAAGTGGTGTGAATGTCCAGGATTTCTGTCGTATTTCAGTTCCCCATAGTCTAAAATAGAAGCAGGGAAAGTGTATTGAATGAGAACAGCACAACGGAAAAGGACTGATATGGCTCTTGAATACTTTCTAGATGAGTTTCTTCAGTACTAAATAGTTTTCCACCTGGGACTATTTCGAAACGAAGCTACAGGTAACAATTGTGCGGTAGAAAAGTGCAAAGTTACCGGCGTTTTGGGAGCGGCATTGACTTTCTCCGCAATCTGCATCGGCTCTGCCCCGTGGAGACGGGAGCTGCCCCACCAAGCGCTTTGGGTTCCTGAAATCCATCTTCTAACTCCAAAGCTCCAGCCTGCCTTTCAACTCTCGAGAGCCACGAATTTCACCCCATACAACTACCAGTCGTGATACAGCAACACCGACTTCGATTTCGAAAGACCCATCACCGACGAACGATCCACGAGAGGAGCACCACCATCTCAACCCCGGTCGACCGACGACTCTGAATAACTTCACCACAACTAGTCAAGCCACCATGGAACGCCCACCACCGCCCCCCTTCTCCTCCCCCTCCCCTTCCTCCCAAACAAACCTCCCCTCCACATCCAGTTTCCTCCCCCCTCCCGCCTCCATTCCTCGCCCCCCAAGCCCCGTCCAACCCCCTCCCAGATCCCACACCCAATCCAATTTCACAATCACAACCCTCAAAGCCCCCATCCTCAAATCCCACCCTATCGACGCCCTCCAATCCCGCCTCGGCATCCCAATCCCCGAAATGATCTTCGGCGACAACCACTTCACCCTCCTCCACACACCATCCTCTTACTCCCTCACCTTCTCCGCCGAACCCGCCCTCGACCTCGTCGACAAAACCGGCTCCACCGGCCTCCTTAAAGTTCACTACGCCACCGCCTGGTCCGCCACCCGGGAGAAGACCTCGGCCGGCATCAAAGAAGTCGTCAAGCCTTTCGACTGGAGCTACACCACCTCCTACCGCGGCAGCGAGACCCCTTCGCAGCAAGGGAAGAAACTTGAAAAGGACGAGAAGGCGCGGATACCGGTTGAACTGCTACAGAGAAGAGACCCGATATTATTTGCGGATGAGGTGGTGCTGTATGAGAGCGAGCTAGATGATAATGGAGTGTCTATACTTAGTGTTAAGGTGAGGGTGATGCAAGCGAGGATGTTGGTGCTTTGTCGGTTTTTTCTGAGGTTGGACAATGTGCTGTGCCGGGTGAGGGATACGAGGGTTTATGTCGACTTTGGGGAGGAGAGGGTGGTGAGGGAGTATACTGCCAGAGAAGGGGAGTTTGGGGAGGTAAAGAAGGTGAGTTTCATAAGTAAAAGGATGGGGGGGTTAGGGGGTAAATGCTGACACAAAGATAAAACAGAAATTGTATATGGAGGGCTTGATGCCTGATCAGATCACGATCGCGTTTAGGGACGCGAATCAGATTGCGCATTTGCTGCCGGTGGTGGAGCATGAGGTTGAAAGTGTTTGTCTCAAAGAGGAGGCAGGGCAGGGGCAGGAGGGGAGGTGACATGACGATGGTAGGAAGATGTAATGAGTGATAATGACGAATGAAACGAATACTGACCACACGCACACAATTTGGGATTTACTGGTGGGTGATATGTATGAATTTATACATCCAGCTAATTGTAAGCTAATCTAAAAAGGTGATAAAACAGCAAACTTGGTATGTCTCTACGAAAGAAGAAAACTCCCAAGCTGATGCGGTCCGTCGAGGGCAAAGTAGTTGTGTTATTAACGACCTTTAACCATAAATCCGAGATGTAATCAAGCAAACTGCTGCTCTCCCACCCAACAGCCCTCTTCCCATCTCATGTTTCATCCAGCTATGAAGTGCAAAAACAAAAGGGATCAATTTGAATTTCCATTGATCTCATCCCACGCATCCCAGCCACAACACCACATTTTTGCTTTTCACCGTTTTGGTCTTTCTTATGCCCCTCCCAAACAATAACAGTCAAGAAAGAGAAAATCAACGAGCATCCCTCATAGGACTACTACTCCCCGAGACCTCCTCAAACGACAGCTCCCACTGATCCACCTCCTTGAACTTTTTCACCGCCTTCTGCAGCTCCTCACCCAAGCGTTCTGTCAGCATCACCGTCGTCTCTGCCTCTGGAAGCTCCTCCTCCTCTTCCTCTGGCTCGTTGCTGCCGCTACCGACAACAATGCTCTCCTCTCTTTCTGCGTCAATATTATCATCATTCTCCCTGTCTTGCTCGTGGACCCTGGAGCCATACGTCCTCGCAACACGCTTCTTCCTTTCTCCCTTTGGATCAGCAGCAAAAACATCAGCTTTTTGCTTGCCCTTGTTAGCTGTTGATGTAGCCTTGGAAAACGGCTTCTTGGCAGCAGCCCTACGTGCGGGCGGTGGGGCTTCTTCCTCCGAGGCTTCGCCGTCGTCGAGATCGAAGGGGTCGGCGGCGTCGGAGCCCTTGCGATTCTTATTCTTACTTGAAGCCTTTCTCCGGGGGAGGAGAGATGCCAGATCGGCTGAGCTCTTAGGGGGTGGGGGGGCCTTTTTCCTGGCTACTGCTGGCTTGGCTTTGGCAGAGCGGTAGTTTGGTGAGTGTGTGAGAGACGGCGGAGAGGAAATGTTAGAGCCTACGTCGTCGTCGTCCAGCTCTGGGGTTTTTGTTGGTATGGTTCGAGTGTTGTATTTCTTCTGCGCGAGTGTGTTCAATGAGGGCCAGGCAATGGGGCTCGCCGCCTCGGAAGCGGGACCGCTGGACATTGGAGGTGCCAAGTCCGGGTCATTCTCGTCGTTCAGAATTGGCGGAGAGGATAGAGGTGAGGAAATATGTGGCTGGTCGTCGAGTTCGATAGATTGGTGGATATTCTCAGCTTCTTCCTGCGCAGGTGACTCAACCCTCGGCTCAAGCTCAGCATCAATATCAAAATTCAGATCCACATCCTCCCCCCTACCATCAACCACCATGTCCTCACCCTCAGCATCAACAGCCACCCTCTTCTCTCTCCCATCCTGATGACTCTCCAAACTCTTCCTTTTCCTCAAATTATTCCCCACCGGCGACCCCATCTCAACCTCCCCTTCACTCTCCACGCCCCTCGGCCTTCCCCTCGTACTCCTCCTCTTCCCCCTATCAACTGGTGTTCCTTCCCCCTCCAAACCACTCTCGTCGTCGTCCTCCCCACCCCTCCCCAGCACCTCCCGATTCCTACTCGCCTGCGAACCCCTCGAAACCGACCTCTCCCTCCTCTCCCTTTTTCTGCCCGTCCCAAGAATACTCGGCTCCCTCTGCCGCCTCTTAAACCTCCCAAAACTAATCGTAGTACTAATACTCGGCGTCGCCTGCCCCCTACTACTCGGTCTAATCGGCGCGTCCCCCCTCCCCTGCACACTCGACTGTCTCGGCCGCCGCTTGAAGCCCGCAATATTAAACGTCGACGTATCCGTCGCCCTCGTCATCCCCTCCCCAAGTTCAATCGTCGACTCATCATCGCCCAACCCCAAGCTATCATCTAAACTCCCAAGTGTCACATCGCCCAGATCCAACCCTGACGCGTCCAGGTGGGAGGTGGCCGTTTCGGCGAGGACAGACTCCCTACGGCTGTACTCGACGTCCGATCCAGTTTTAGACGTGGAGGTCATGTCTCGAAACCTCGCCATGGCGTCGTTGCGCTCCGTTCGGGAGGTGTCCAGAGCGTGGATCTGATCGAAGTGATGCTCAAGGGTGTGCTTGATGCTCCCGCGCGTGCGTCTTGTCGTTGTCGTCGTACTTTCCACAGGCGCATTCTTCTTTGCCGAAGCACGCAGCTTCCTGCGCTCCTTTTCCGCGTCGCTTACGTCGTAGATATCGCTCGGCAAGTCATTCTGAGCGGTGCTATTCTGCGCGTCATCTTCGCTCGGTTTGGGCAACACCGGTAGAGGCGGCGGCGACAACAAATTCCTCACTGTCGCCGAGACGGTTGCTGTCAGGCGGGTGCGCGTCGTCGTTACGCCGACGCGATTGCGCCTGGGGCGAGGCATCGTGGGATTATAATGTGCTGTCGCGGCTGTCGTTCCTTTTTGTTCTGAACGTTGAGATCGATTCGTCTTGGGTCTCGAAATCAGATGATGGATAAAAAAAAAGAAGATCTGTTATCGGATAAACAGTTGGGAGGAGGTCCGTTGTCTAAAGTTGGCCTTCTCTCCTATCCATCCCAATTTTTTTGTTCTTGTGCAAAATCCCAGAAAACGCGTCTGGCGTAAAATAACACAAGCCACCCCAAAGACGCGTTTCCCATACCCAGAATCTTAGCGCGGGGAATGGTCTGGTGGTCCGAGCTTCTTTATCGGACAGGGGTAGCACGGGTAGCAACCTGAGCCAATCGCCAATTACGTCACGGCCCACCTCACCACTACCTCCCTTAGCTTCACCCACCAACCACAGCCAACCCTCACGACCCATTGTAACAAAGTGAGCTCTTATATTCCATTTGACTCTCTTTTTGATCCCTTTATGCTCATTAAGTCACCATCATCCAGCAACTACCCAAAAAATGGCCACCCGTCTCCTCTGCCGCTCCGCCTTCCGGCGCACAACGCTCCCCGCAGCCCTCGGGTTCGGTCTTACCTCAAGTCTCGCCATCCACAACCAGAGACCAATGCGCATGGATGCCATCATCTCCCCATCCGACCAAAACAACAAACAGTTTTCTACCACCAGCCCTCAGAGGAAAGACCGTCTCGATTCCGAAATTATTCGACAGCTTTCCAGTGGGAGTTTATCGGGTATGCTTTTTCCTATCCAACCCCCTTTTAGAACAATACGAATTGACTCCAAAAAAGGTTTCGTTGCCGGCTTGTTAATATCAGTCTTCTCAAAGACACTTGTACTCCTGGCGGGAATAGGCATGTTGACCATCCAGGTGAGTGATGAATATTCATTTATTGTTATTTCATGCCTCACACATGGTAGATGGTTGGCTCTATTAGGCATAATATATGCCCCGCTCACTTTTATTCTTCATTCTCATACTGACAACCCCCATCTTCATCAGGTCGCCTCACGGTCTGGACTCGACCTGGTCAAATACCTCAGACTCCGTGAGCGTTTCCAGGGTTCCCGTGTCCTGGCGGCTCTCAATCAACACACAGCGTTCAAGCTCTCCTTTGCCGTAGCCTTTGCCTTGTCGGCCTTCATGTCCTTTTAATTTTAGAGTCCGTTAGGGTATATGCCTAGCCCGACCAAAAATCAGAATTCGCCTCTTCTTAGAAAGGCTGCGTCTCCCGCAACAACCAGGCCTTTGTCAGAGGGTCGTTATCGAAGTATCCAAGCGTGTTTTCGAGAATCTTCTTGCTGGCCCGGTTCAACCAGTCCTTCTCATCCGGTGTAAGGAGAGCTTCGTCAATCAAGTTGCGAGCATACGGAACCATGGTGACATGCTCGAACCCGAGATATGGCTTGTCACCAAACGAGTGCTCCGTCTTAACCTCCTTCACGATGGCGAGGTTTTCAATGCGAATGCCGAATGCATCGTCCTCATAGTAGCCCGGTTCGATCGAGAGCACATTGCCAGCGGCGAGAGCAACATCGATATATTGCTTCCGTGTGCCGATACCAATGGGTCCCTCATGCACATTCAGGAACGAACCCACGCCGTGGCCTGTGCCGTGGCGATAGTCGAGACCCGATTTCTGATGGTTTGTCAGTTGGTAAACTTTAGTCCTTGGCATATGGACTCACCCAGAGAAATTGACGAGCCAGGACATCAATCGCAAAACCACTAGTTCCCTTGGGGAAGACCACCGAGTCCAAGGCAATGTTGCCCTTGAGAACCAGGGTATACGCCTTCTTCTCCTTGGCGGTTGGAGTTCCAAAGTGGAGTGTTCTCGTTGTGTCTGTGGTGCCGTCAAGGTACTGAGCCCCGGAATCACAGAGGTAGATGGCGCTGGGATCAATGGTTTTGCAGGCCCCCTTTTCAGGCTTATAGTGAATGACAGCAGCACTAAACTCTCGTCAGCAACCACTATTGAGCGTCTTCGAAGAAAAATATGTACTCACTTTGCCCCTGTTGAGGAAATGGTATCAAAAGACAGCCCAACAAAGTCCTTATGCTTCGACCGAATCTGCTCCAACTTGTCGGCCGCATCTACCTCATCCAACTCAGCCTTCTTATTGACAAGTTGGTCTTCCAACCAGGCAAAGAACTCTGAAAGGGCAGCGCCGTCTCGGATGTGGCAATTTCTCATGCCGTTCAGTTCGACGTCATTCTTGACTGCCTTGGCATCGCCAACAGGACTCCGGACTTCATCGACGAACTTGTTGCCACCCAAAGCCAGTTTCAGAGCCCACGACCCCTTACTCGAAATGAGATACTTCCTGGGCTTGGCGCCTTTAGAATCAGCCTCTGCCCGGCGAGCTAGCTCCTCGCTGTCCTCAAAAAGATCACCGTAGGGCTTGATGGCCACCTTGTTTTGTTCAAGGTAGGTCTTGCACTCCGCGATCAGTTTTGCTTCATCGATGTAGAGCGTTGCCGAATCCTGCGTCACTATGGCATATGAGAAGAAAACGGGGTTGTAAACGATATCACTGCCGCGGAGGTTGAAGAGCCAAGCGATCTCGTCAAGCATAGAAAGAACAAACCCAGCCGCCTTTTTCTTGTCCAGCTCCTTTCGAAGGTCGGCAAGCTTCGTGGCTGTTTCCTTTCCAGCGTACTGCTGACCCAAGAGGAATACCCTGTTGCTGGGACGAGGCGGTTGCTCAGAGCCCCAGACAAGATCTACCAGGTTTTCCTTGACCCCCAAAAGACCAGAACCGCCAGCATTCTTGATATCCTCGTCGAGCTTCTCTGCGATGGCGCTAGAAATCAGCTTGGGGTCGACACCGACCAATTTACCACCCTCGGCTTCCTGTGTGGCCCATTCCTGCCAGGTTGGTACATCCTGCAGACCGGTCTTTAGCAAATACCAGTTCGAATCTAGCTGTTTAGAGGCTTGGTTGAAGTATCGACCGTCTGTGGCGAGAGCTGCCTTGTCTAGAGTCACAATGGCGGTCCCTGCTGATCCTGAGAAGCCAGAGATGAATGTACGGCGGGCATCGCAGTCGGCAATGTACTCGGAGGCATGGCTGTCTTCGGATGGTACAACTGAAACAAGCGAGGGTTAGTTGTGATTGCTGTGGCCGCTGAAAGTAAGACGAGGGCATCTCGTGATGTTGGTGGAGGGGTAACGGCGGGGTGATGTAGATAGCGTATCTCTTACTGTAAACATGAACGTTGCGCTCCTTCATCAACGACCGCAGGGCGGCCAACCGGCTTGTGGTATTAACAGTTACCATCTCTTCAGCAAGTGTCGTCTTAGGGGCACTCTTGGTCAGGAGTCGGGCTTGGGTTTGGAATCCTCGCTTAGTACGGAAAAGGGCGAGGGGGGAGCTGGTGTTGATAGCTTGGCGAGCCCTAGGTACAGTGGATGCAGCAGAAGCTTGGAATAGAGAGAGTGCTGTAAAGCTAGGAAAGGCCCATATATGGCGCATGAGGAGGTAGGTAGCCTTATACGTCTATAGGCGAGGCGGGCTGGTTGGACCAAACACACCACCCAATGTCGGGGCTGGCACCAAAGAAAGGACCGAGAAGCAGGGAAAGGTCTAACGATACAAGAGAAGAGTCCCACGACCAACAAGCGCTGACTTGTTCCCAGAAATCGATTTGCTGAGGATGGCTGTGCTGCGTTGTGTTGTCGTGGGCTTCTCAGATTCCAGGTGCCAGTGTAGCTCGGTGGACGATGAGGGGTCCCTGAGTGGTTGAGGTTGCCCACATTCAGTGCATCGAGCCCCACTTCATACTGCCCGCTTCACCTGCAAGGCGCTGCCCCCGCCACCGATTTGGGAAGGAGGAACCCCAAGCAGCTTCTCCCATACAAATGATAAGGTAAGTAGATGGGATTTCATGGCAAATACCCGACACTTTGCAGTAAAAGAAGGCTGGAGAGAGATGGATGACCCTCACGTGGTATTCTGTCCGAAAAGGACGGCCTCCACCAGTACTGTCAACTGCCGTTGTACGGATATCCACATGATGCATGGTCTCACCCGCATGGGAACATGAAGGTGACACTTGTGTGTGGTGTGCACAGGTACAGCTCAAGGACAACTGATGCCAGTGTAGTCAGTAGTGAGGTGTGTACTCTATCTTCACCGCAATGGAAACACTGGAGCTAGCAAGCTAGTTGGGCCAAGCACAACGGTCTCTCAATGGATGCCTTTCACGGAAGATGTCTTGCACCCAGTATTGTGCTCGATAAAAGAATACCTCGCTGGTATCAAACGAGCCCCGATAAGGAGTGCCCCACTATGGTGCCTGCTGCCATCATTGACCATCCAAAAAGGCAGCCACTACTGAATAACATGTAGCTTTGGTTATAAGCTCGAATGGCGAGCAGGAATTTTGAAAAGAAGCCATTCGAATTTTATGCTCCATATTTTCCAAACAGAACAACCGAAACCTCCAGCCACTTGGGTCAGGAAGGTTCACTAACAAGGAAGGACCGAGCTTGGCCTCTAGGAAAAGTCAACCAATCAAGTACATTTCTCTTGACACCCGACCTTAAACATCACTCATCTTTTCCAGACCAGACGACACGCAACTGCAACATCAAAAATCAACAGTATATTGGAATTCTCTAGCACGGCTATGGATCCCTTGCCATTACCAACAAGCCTTGCCGAGGTTGAAGCAGTAGGTGGTGTCTTCTGCGGCTGGTTTCGGCCGCTCTCAAAATGAAGAATTCTTGTGTTAACACCTAACCCACAGTTGATCCGAGCACTCTATCAGCCAAACCCCCCTGAGACTATCTCCAGAATACAAGAAGTTCTTCAGCGACTTCAAAGGTCGCCTGAGGGATGGCAGCTAGCCCAGAGCCTTACAGCTCATCCAGAAGACAACATTAGGTTTTACGCCGCGCTAACCCTCATTGTCAAACTCAACCGAGATAGGTATATTAATCCAGTGCGAACCTCCTCGCCATAAACAAGAGCCGAACACTAACTGCATATATAGTGCTGGTCTGAATGAAGACGATGCCAAGCTTCTTCTTGAGAATATCATTAGCTGGACGATCCAGTCGCTGAGCGATGGGGCAGCTCCCTTTGTGACCAAGAAGTTGTGCTCGGCACTCATCACCTACTTCGTGCTTTTTTCACACCTATGGCCCGCCTGTGTTCGACATTTCATCTACTGCTTGGATATTGGCAGAGGTGTTCCAGCTGAGAATCTTGACGATGCTCTGTCGACTGAGATACTTGTAGGCAATCTGGATAGCCAGAAACTCAAGGTGGCCATCTGGTTCGTCACATCTCTGGTGGAGGAAGTCGGCAAGACAGACATGAACTCGATCAAATAGTTAGTCCCCTCGACCCTAAAAGTGAGACACGTCACTTACAATATTTTAGCGCAGACGTACACCAAAGACTCGCAAAGAACGGTCAGGATGTCACATGTCTCCTCGCCCGCGGTTTTGCTCCACCTGTTGACGAGGTCGGGCTCAAGACTCAGGAGGAAACGCTAGCATGCTTTCAAGTAGGTCTCACATGAACCTTGCTCCAGTCCCGGATGTTGTCAGTAAACATCATGCTTTTGACAGACGGAAAAACTAACAGTCCCACTAGGCTTGGATTCTCTATGCTCAGCGCGCATCATCCAACACAGACCTTTTGGTGACACCCCTCCGACAACTGGTTGACCCAGCCATGCAATGTTTTACAAACGAACATCTTTTCCAAGCGACTGCTGAGCTGTTCAGCGATGTGCTGCAGAATTACTCAGGTTTCTTCACCAAAGCGCACTATGACGCCCTTTCCTCCTTCTTTGAAAGCCAGTGGGCTGCCAATCACTATCAGCGAATTCTTCACGGAAATCATCGCGAGGATGGCATCTCCTTTGGACTATTGATGCTGGCCTATGGTGACGCCCAGGTGCAAGCTCTCCTGGAGGGTACAGATGATCGGTCCCAAGGGTTCCTAGAAAGCCTAAGTGGGCTTCTTGCTACCGATGGGTACTTGGTGGGGGATGACACCATCTTTGTACCCGCACTCGAGTTCTGGTCAACCTTCATTGAGACAATGATTGACTGTACCTTCTCGGACGGCGATCAAGCAC
This sequence comes from Triangularia setosa, assembly GCA_033296915.1. Classification (NCBI taxonomy): domain Eukaryota; kingdom Fungi; phylum Ascomycota; class Sordariomycetes; order Sordariales; family Podosporaceae; genus Triangularia; species Triangularia setosa. The sequence goes on along the minus strand of MU866209.1, from coordinate 30,681 downwards.
CTGCCTGGAAGCCATATGCTGAACAACACCTGAAGGCGGTGGTGACGAACAGCTGGCGCAAAATCCAGTGGCCCCCAGCGGAAACCTTTGTTGAGTGGGATTCTTCTGAGCGCGCTGCATTCTGCGACGCCAGAAAGGATGTTGCCGACATGCTCCAGTCGGTCTTCACACTCGAAGGTCTGGATCTTATATCTTTCTTCGCTAACCTCTTTCTCCAAGCGCTCACTTCCCAGTCATGGGCTGAGCTTGAAGCTACCGCGTTCTGTCTTGGTGCTCTCTCCGACTGTATCTCTGAAGACAGCAAGTATGATACCGAGCTGAGTAAGGTCTTTGCTTCACCGTTCTTTGACCTTTTGGGTCAAGGTCAGGCCGCCATACCGCTACGTCTCCGCCAAACAGGCTTGTCGTTGATTGAGCGGTATTGTGAGTACTTTGAGCGCCACGCAGACTACTTGCCAAACGCCCTCAATCTTCTCTTTGCTGCCGTGGGTGATTCTGTTCTTGGCGGCCCTTCGGCACGGTCAATATCTACACTTTGCTCCTCTTGTCGTACCATTTTGACCAGTGAAGCTGGCACCTTCATCAGACATTACCAGGACATCCGTGGAAGACAGGTGCTTGATACTCTGGCTGAGGAGAGAATTGTACTTGCCGTGGCTTCCATCATTCAAGCCATCGCAGATGAAAACGAGAAGCTGCAAAAGTTTGAAGAGCTGTATATGATCTTCAAGAAGGACTTTGAGTTTGCTGTCCAGCTCAGATCACAGCCTGGGTTGGTGGACCTGTCAAACCCGAGCGTCCTGAGAGGCCTTGACCCTCCTAATCCTTCATCCGTCCCACCCGTGGAGGAGATTTCCCTTCACATTGCCCTTCGATCCATGAGGTGCATCGCTAGCATGTCCAAAGGCATGCAAGATGTCAAGGAGTATCCTGTGGATCTGGAAGAGGACGCACAGGCTGTCAGGACAAGCGAGAAGCTTGCTGCCCTGCAGGCTGATATTATCAGTCTCCTTATTGGCGTTCAGCAGGTGTTCAGCACTACAGGCGAGATTGTAGAGATTATCTGCAACATCTTGCGCGCTGGTTTCTCCGAGACGGAGCCGGGTCCGTTCGTGTTCCCTGCCGATATCGTCACCAACTATTTTATCCAGCAGCCCTTCGAGACACCCCGGATGGGGACACTTCTTAGCACCGCTTGTTCCTTTGTGGGATCGCTGTACAGAGGGCCAAAGGCAATTGTACCAAACCAGCTTGTCCGCCTGGTGCCATGGGTCATTACTCTACTTCAGAATCTTTCTGGTATGCTTTCCACTCTCCCGCTCTCCTATGACGTACTCGCAGATTACTGACAACCGCCCCAGAGCCCGAAGCAGACACCGAAATCTCCCAAAACGGCATCTGCCTCATCGACAGAGTCCTATCCAAATACCCCGAAGTTCTCTTCCAAGTCCAACCTCAGCAAATGCTCGAGTTCTTCTTCTTGTTCTCCCTCAAAGTCCTCAACGGCAAAGAACCTCTTCCCAAAAATGCAGCAGCTGATTTCTGGGTATGTTACAACCTCCACCCCTTTCCCTCTTTCCTGTTCCTCCCCACTAATTCTATCTCAGAGCAACTTCATAACCCTCAAACCCCCCTCCCCCAACCTCTCCGCCCAAGTCTCGAACGCAATGTCCCACCTCGGCCCCCTCTTGGCGCAGACTTTGATCAACAACATCGGCGGCAACGCTGCCAGGTCAGAACTGGACAAGCTGAGCGAGCCGCTCAAGAAGCTGGTCACGCAGCAAGTCCAAGCGCAGGCTTGGCTCGAGGGGGCGCTGACGAGGACAGATGACGATGGGAATGGAGGTGGATTTCCGAGTGCGGCGGCGGAGAGGGTGTCAATGCAGGAGCGGGCGGCGTTTTTGAAAAAGGTGGTGGGACTGAGGGGGGCGAGGCAGACAAACCAGGTCGTGAGGGAGTTTTGGCTGCTGTGTAGGGGGAGCAGTTTTGCTTATGTTTCTTAGGGGGGACATGGGGCGGACAATGCGGGTTGTTGGGGGGTAGGAGAGATGGGTTGCTATCAGGATAGGAATGGAGTGTTAAATGTGATGTGAGTGTGTTTGTGGTGTGGGGTTAGGAGAATCGTTGCATAACAATGCCAAGGAGATGTTTGTATTGATTATGAGAAGGGACAGAAAGGCATTGAGGTACTGCTATTTAGAGGGTGCTCATCTTGCCAGAAAATGAGAAAGATATAAGAAAATAAGCCAGAATTATCAAAATGCAAAATATCATTGCCATGGTGCTACGGAGTATATCTCAACTTTTGCTTGGTTGTCTTGTTGAACGCCTTCTGTGAGAGTAGCAGGATAAATGATGAATACCATACCCGAAATTACGGCCAATAAACACAACAGAAAACAACATCAGAAAGCAAAATCAAATGCTAAGAGGAACAGTAGAGACATTCCCAGAGTGTGGAGAACATATTGTAAAAATTGCAAAAGAGAAAGTTGTCATGCATCAGCCGTGAATCGAACACGGGGCCCATCGATGGCAACGATGGATTTTACCACTAAACCACTGATGCTGCTTTGTTGATACTATTCGCTAACAAAATCAATATGTATGGTTGTGATATCTTTCGCCCGTTATACACAAAAATAGCAGGACACCACCAGCTGGCAACTGATTAATCTCACGGTGTTGAAGCAAAGACGACAAGGGGAGATGATATCAGTATTATCTAAGAGGAGAATTAACCACCTCTTTTTTTTTCTCCATGAAAATGGTAAATGTCTCTGGTTAGCCTTTCAATGAAAGGTTGAAACGGCGGACACGGCGGCGCTGGTATCAGTTGACCTCGGTGGAAGGAAAGTATTTGAGGCACTCACCAATGATGACTGTCAACCCTTGTCTTCATTGGAACCATACGATACATTACAACTGTAACATTTGTCTTGTTCTCAAACACACTACCACAATAGTCACTCCTGACATCCCCTTAACTAATGATCATATGCACACAACCCCTCACAAACACACACATGCCTGAATCTCATATACATCAACCCAAAGCACATACAGATCACAAATCACAAATCAAACCCACCCAATAATACCACAACCCGTATGTTGCACACCACCCTCTATAGCATATGTAATCCCTCCCACAGCCCCTTCCCCTTGTGCGCGGAGAGCTCCAAGTAGAAGTGATCAGAAACAACAAGTCCACCTGTTTCATCCCTCTTCTCCTACCTGTTCAAAAACCCAGTCAATAAGACCAAGTTTAGGCCCCCCCCCATCGCAAAGAAACTCCCCTTAGTCCATGTCTATTTACCTCCCTCCCTATACCACCCACCCGCTCCTATATTTCACCCACCACCAGCGCCTCAACGGAACCCCCTCTCATACCACCCGCCCTCAAACCACATATCTATCTTCGCGGGAAGAAAAAAAAAGAAGAAGAAAAAGGCTTTCATCACCCTAGTCTCAAAAAAGTCTAGGCTTCCACCAAACCATCTTTCTACTGCAAACAATCGCTCTGCTGTCCCGCTGCAGTCAAAGTCCAATCACTCAAGCCCAGACCTAACCACCAAAAGCTGATAAGCTAGGTAGGTAGCTGAGACAAGCACACCAAATGTCGATAAAGGGGATGAATAAAGGGGATTGTTCGTGTTTCTTTGGTGTGGTTGTTGACAAAGAGCGACTAAGAATAGCTCCAGGTCAAATCTCCAAGCCCAGAGGCGGTGCTGCAGCGAAAAAAAAAAATGTGGTTGAGGAATCACTCTGAATTTCTCTGGTGAAAAAATATCCGTTCTCTCGCTAATGGTACACAGAACAAAACAAAAACTTGTTGTGCCTCCCTCCCCCTCTCCCCTTCCTCGCATTTCACCCCCCCACAAATGTTAGACTTGCGTTCTCGGTTATGGTGTATGTATGTAGGATATCTCGCCGGCTCCTCTCCCTCTTTTTGGTTGTCCCCCCCCCCCCCCCCCCACAAATGAAATAGGAAAAAGAAATCGAAAATACCCGCTCCCTTTGGTCCCGACCAAACCTGTCCCGTAATCCCAATTTCAGTTCCAATAAAACTCCCCAATTGTGATGATGAGAATACCAACCAGTGCCAAAGTAAGGACTATGGGCGGCAAAAGACATGGAAAAAGGTGAATAAAACCGAGCCGACCGACGGGTGAGAAAGAAAATTATAAACGCGAATGCGAAAACCGAGTCTAACAGGTATGTTGGTATAAAGTAGTACGCGCCGTTGGTATAATTAATTGGCGCGTGTGACAACTGCTTGTAGCTGTTTGCAGTCGTCTGTGGAGTATCTATTAGAACCGGGAATATATCCGGCTCTTCAATACCGTCACTTGCCTCGCAGCCTTCCCACAGCTGTGTGCCTACGCAACGGCTTGTGTTTAGGATAGTAGAGAACATGTATCTACTCCAGGTCCATGACGTCCCCATCAACCGAGTTCTTCTCGTCACTGTTGGTCTCAACAATGGCGGGCTCAGTTCCGACCGAAGTGGCTTTGGTTGGTGTCGTCGGTAGGTTGGCATCCTTTGTCGGATTCTCTACCAAGGGAGCCTCCGGAGATTGGTCGCCCAGAGCGGGTGTCTTCTCGCCTTGGGTCATGGCCGGGACATCATCTGTGGCAGCCGGGGATGGAGCCACTTTGTCCGCCTCAGAGTCGCCGTCAATAGACATCGAGGTCGTCAGACTAGGAACCGCAGGTGCTGTTCCATTGCCGCCAGAGCTCAAAAGCTGCCGAATTTGCTGGGACATGGCCTCGGCCTGGGCCAACATGGCACGCAAGCTCTGCTGGTCCATCTGAGTAAGTTGCTCGGCAGATTGGAAGTGGTCGGCATTGCCTCGCGACATGAGATTGACGACGCACGGGTCAGCCTGGGAGATCAATGTATCGATCAGTGTGGTGATGCTGGCAGTACCCTGGCCGCTGAGTTGGGCCAAGTTGCGAACAGCTTGCTGCTCCTCGAGAGTCCGCTGCTTAAGCGGAATAGTTGGGGCGGCCGTCGTGGCATTCAACGGCGGGATAGGCTTGCCCTTGCGATTGAAGCGCGCGCTGCAACAATTAGTTTCCTAAAAATAAAAATTGCCAAAGAACATGATGCTGGCACTTACCGAGAGAGAAAGTCAGCCCTAATACCCTTCTCAGGCAGGCGCACAGTGCGACCGTAGGCCTCGCTGTTCCGCCAACCGCTGGTGGGTGCATCCTCCTCAAGAGCAACCTCGATGTAGCCATCGTTGATAAACCCACGGCTGAACGCAGGCCGAATCACACTGGCAGTCTTGGGTTTGCGGACCCGGTGGGCAGGGGCGAGCACCTCAGGCATCTCGGCCAAGAGCTCGTCAATGTGAAGAGGGCATTTCCACGTGCGCAAGACCGGGGGGTTGGCCAAGGGCGGATCCAAGCAATCGAGATGCCAAAAGATACCACAGGCACTGCATGGGATAATGGCACGGTCCGACACGCTGTGCTTTTGGCAGCTGTGGCAAATGGCAGCATTGCCCTCTGCATCCCGCAGCCTGAAGAAATCAGGTGCCTCCTCATCGCTCTTCTTCTTGCTGCGGAATTGATTAGCAAGGACACCCATAGTATAAATCAACAGGAAACATACCGAACAGTCTTTACGACTGGAACAATCTCCTCGTACTCGCCCTCAGGTCCCGTGCGGACACCCTCGAAGCAGTTGCGGATGTCGGCCGGCAAGGCAAAGGCCGTCGAGTTCTTAGCATCGAGCTTCTCAAAAAGCAGGGCAAAGGATCCGGTGTGTTCGGGGAAGGCTCCCGGGTCGCGGGTCATGCGGCACACGTTGCAAAACCACTCATTGGGCATCGCATCTCGTACCAACGGGGGATCGACACAATTGAAGTGAAACGACCGGGTGCAGCCGTCGCAGCAGATGAGCTCGCCGTTGCTGCTGCAAGAAGCGCAATAATCATCGTTATCATCCTGTGCATCGTTAGTTATATCTATATTGGGCATGGCCGTTGTAATTTCGCAGAGATTTTTCGGGCTGGTGGGGGGCTAGGCGATGTCGTGGGGGGACAAGACTTTTGTCAAAAAGATCCATGTGTGTCTGGGAGGTCACCCCCATTGAAACACACCCAGACACACAAGTGTGGTTCTGAGCCACGATGCATTTGCATCCAGTAAGTAGTCAATCCACCCACTGGGAAAGAGCATATCGTGGGGCTGGGGACGAAATTGATGAAATGGATAGGTGCTTACCTGAGGATTGCCGACGGGACCGTTGCCTATGGGGCTGCTCCGCTCGCCGCTGGGACGGGGAATACCTGCCAAGGGACCTGTCCTTTTCTTCATGGGCCTAAATCGAGAGGGAAATGCACGTTAGTCATCTGTAGATGGAAGCTATATCATGACGTATGTACTCACGAATTCTTAACTCTGAGCCCGGTGCGGGCCTTCTTGGTAGGGCGCAGAGCAGCAGGCGTGCCGGCACGTGAGTTTGCAGCAGTAGAAGGCGCGGCTGAGTTGAGAAAGCCGGCAGTGATGGGCGATGTTGGATCTTCAACCTCATCATGAGAGCGCTTCCGGGCAGACCGGGTGCTTCTGCCTTCCCGAGCAGCCGGAGTAGACCGAGAGGTAGGCAGGCTGGCCCGCAGGCGGGTGGCCAACGCGTTGGGCGTCCCCATCACCATAGGTTCATCGGCTAAAGGCTGGTCAACGAGCCCCCTAGCATTGCTGTACTCCCACTGGTCACTGGCATCCTTCTTCGTGTTGGCATTCTCAACAATCTTGCCGTTGGTGACGTCCTTGGCCTGGCGACGACGTTGGGTTTTTTCGTCGTTCTCATCAAGCTTGCCGACCTTGCTGGTGAACACAATCGCGGGCTTGTTCTTCTTGCCGTTGAGACTGGTGATGAATGTGTCGACTGCGGCGCCCGGGTCATAGGGCTCTTCATCGACAAACGACTGATCGACGGCCGGAGTCTGGCGGCGAGAGTTGCTGGCCGACTGGGGAGGACGCGGCGCAGCCGAAGCAACAGACGAGCGTCGGGAGGGTGACACGTTCCCGCCCTTGCTCTTGCGTGGTGCATTGGACCGACGCCGCTTGCCGTTGATTGGCTGGGCCGGGACAGGGCTGTTGCGCGAAGGAGGCGCATCGGAGACAAGGGCCTCCTCTTCATTTTCAGTTGCCTGGCGCTGGGCTGCTACCGGGGTAAGTGAGAGAGAGCGTGCCGTAGAGAGTGTTGATGTGCTAGAGTGAGAAGCAGCTCTGGTCCGGCGGCGCGGTGTCTCTGCGACCAGCTTGCCGTTGACCTCTTGAGTCGCGGTCGCGCTGGAGGCGGCTTCCATCATCTTCTTGGATGTCACCTCTGAATGTCGGGCTGATTTGCGTTTCTTGCGAGGGGGCTCTTCTGGCTCTTTGTTCTGTTGCGGTTCCGGCTCAGGTTGAGGCTCGTTTACCTGTGGTAGTCCGAGCGCCTGCTCTGGCTCGGTGTCGGGCTCTGTGATGGCGGCAGGCTCAGGCTCCGACGGGAGAGGCTCAACAGAATCTGCAATAACAGGGGGACCCTCGGCGACAGCGGCGGGAGATGGTGTCGGCTCCCGCAGTGGCAGCTGCACCGGCTCCTGCACCAGCTCCGGCTGGGCTGGTGTCTCGTGCTGTGGTGCCTGCGCTGAGGCTGGTTGAGGTTCTGACTCGGGCTCTGGCTGCTCAATGTGACGCTCGAGTGTTGATTGCCTCTCGCTCTTGGGGGCTGGTTCTGATTCTTTAAAGTGAAGAAGCGACACGCCAAAGTTGATGAGATGATTGTAGGGCGCAGGCTTCGCTGGCGGCACGACGTCCCGGTCTTGGCCGTAAAAATATTTGTAGCCCTGGTTCGAGGCCTTGCCCTCCTTCTTTTTCTTCTGGATGTCCTTAGCAAACTTGCTGAGCGTGGGTGCGTCCGCCTTCTGCATGAACACCTTCTCGATCATGGTGAGAAATTCCAGGCTAGTGCAATTTTCATCGTAAAGGGTGCGCAGGGCCCAGGCAGTGGGGTAGCGACAAAACTGCAGCGCTGCGTCAACCGCAGCCTCCACCACCTTGTCCGTGATCTTTCTCAAATCAGCTTCACGAGACGCACTACTTGCGGAGGTTTGCTGATGAGCATGATGTGATGAAAACGAGTCGGCCCGCCCGGCGCTTGCCCGGGACTGGCTTCTGCGGTCCGTCGATAGCTGCGACATTCTGCCCGAACCCCAGTTGCCCGCCTCCAGGTCACGGGAAGAAAAAGAGCCATGTGAGCGCGAGGGTGCACTCACTGCAGGAGTCATCTCCTTGTAATTGTTGCCCTCGGCACGACCTCTGTCCTCGCTCTTGATTCGCTCTAGATAAGGCTCAGTGAACGGCTCGGGTATCTCGTCTTCCTCCTCAGTCTCGTCCTCTTCAGGCGCCGGCGGAGGTGGTGGTGGCACAGGAGTAGGCGTGGAGGGCGCTGCGGGTCTGTTGGATTTTAGAACAATCCGAGTCCTGGGGGGGTTGGAGGATGGTGTTGGTGTCGCGGCAGTCGACGACTTGAAGACGCCGAGCTTCGGCATTGTACCCAGAGGCGCCATGTTGTCAAAGACGCCCTGCCGTACGAGACCTGCTTCCTGGTAGCTGGGTTTGTTCTGCACTGGAGGTTCCAACCAGCGCTCCAAGAAAGTAGTCTTCTTCCCCTCTTTGCCCTCGGCGGCGGCGGCGGTGGGTGCTTCCTTTGTCGACGACTCGGGCGCCGTGACTTGTGGACTCGAGAAACGCGACCGAGAGGCCCGCGTGTTTGATGGGATTGTGGTTACTGGCATGATAGGGCTCGCGGTTGTGGTCGCGGGTGCGAGCGTGGGTGGTGGTGCAGGAAACAGCAGAAGCAGCTCCTGGCGACTCGGCCTCGTTCGCCCCCTTCTTTGATGGGACCAACGCACGCCGTGGTTTGTTTCGCGCCTGCGCACCGTGTTAGCATCGTTGCATACAAAATAAAGCGCAGAGGACATACCTGTTGTCTGCTCTGCAGTGGGAGTCGTGGCAGAAATCGTCGCGTTTTTTCGGCGTGGAACGCGCGATTGCTGGCAGGCTTTGTGGAAAAAAGGGTGCAAGAAAGGAGGTATGTAGGGGGGGAGCGAGATCTTGTGCTCGGAGGTGACGGGTGACGGGCCTGACCAGGGGGTGCCACTGTTAAGCTCCAGCACCTACTGAACAGCCTGCCTATGCCCAACTTTCCACACAGGCGAGAGGAAGAAGGCGACAGAAACTGGGCAAACTCACGTGAAAATTGTTCCGGATTTTTCAGGAAGCCGATGCCGATGACTGACAATGGCTTTTCTGCCTCGAGACAGTCGCTTTTCGTCTGGTGGTGACGAGTGCGATGCCCTGAGTGTTTTTTTTTTTTGTTTGTGAGCCGGTCGCTCTCCTTGGCTGCCGACTTCTTGATCGGTGGATGAGACAGAGAATCCGCTGCCGTGACGCGTTTCTCGTCGCGCCCTTGAATTTTTTTGCGTTGCCTGTATATTTAGGCAGTGGTGAATGAGAAAATGGGAATGCCGATGACCGCAACTCGGCGATGACTGTGTGGTCAGAAAAGGAGATGAAGGTTGTGGGTGAAAAAGTGAGTGGTAAACTTTAGGTCGCAGGGGGCTGCTCTGCTTCAGGGGGGGCTAGGGGGTTGTGTTTCTTGCTCTGCCAAAAACCCCCCTCCTTCGACCTTGCAGCTGCCAGCACAACAGGCCACAATAGCACACAATAGGACCTGCCTCGGGAAAATAATCCACGTCAACCTGCCTCAATTGTGACAGTATCATATCATCTCACCACTGCTGTCTTATCCAAGTGAATTGCTCCTCCCGCCTCATCCTGCTCCCCCGCCGTACCTGCACTCCCCGTCCTCAATCCTGACGCCACCCGAAGTTGACACACGCCTCATATCATCACCGTCTGTACTCTCTCCTGTTAGTGATGTATTTGCAGTCACACTGCATTCCCAGCGGTACTTCCTCATGCTCACTCACTCAACTGCAAAGGATACCAAAGTGTAATTAACTTTTATATTTATTTCTTGCTCGAACTAAGAAACAGCGATAAGCCAAGGCGGGTAACGGATAGAAAACGTTTCTCCTGCCACATCCCACCTTTTGCTTTGCCCCTCCAAGCATTGCTGTCACTTGACTGTCCCGATTGCTCTTCATGCTCATGCTCACGCCGAGTCCCTCAAGCCAAATCCTCCATGTGACAAAGCCGTTGCGGCGGGATAGTTGAGAAGCCGCTTGGAGGGTATACTTGCACCCAAGACATTCCTGTCCTCGGGTAGCGACGCTGAATCATGCCCAAATTCCACCTATATTCAGTCCACAAGCACATGCTTACTCCTCGCCTTCGGCCTTCTTCTTCTTGTTCTTGTTCTTCTTGCCCGTGTTGCGGGACAGGGGCTGCTCAAGAATCTTGAGGATCTCCTCATCCTCGATCTTCTTGTCCGACTTGACCTTGGTGAGGTCCAAAGCAGGGGGAGCACCAACCTTGGAAAGGCCGTTCTTGGTGATGGCTACAATCATTTGTCAGCATACTTCTCGCTCCAACTGTCCTAGAACACTGTAGAATGTATTTCTTACCAACGGTGGTCAGCAGCCTGGCAACAGGCTCACCATCCTTCTCGCCACTAGCCTCATACTGACGGATCACATTGCCACGGACACACTCGATGATGCCAGACTTGGCGTCACGCTCATCCTCGAGCTGGCGCAAGCTAAAGGGGAAGGTGCCAAACTTCTTCTGCACCTCGGAGAGAATCTTACGCGAGGTAGGGCGCTTGAGGGCGTATGTGTTAGTAGTGCGGCGGTGCAGAGTTGTTCTTTGCTCGAACTGCTTGACCTTGCCTGACCCCAAGCTGACGCCAACCTCAACACCCCAAACCTCACCAACCTCAGGGACGCCCTCGCCCTTGGTACCCTCACCGGGAGAGATGACAATCTTCTTGGAACCCTCAATCTCGTTGCGGTCAAAGAGCCACGAGGTTGTGCTTTCAACAATGTTGCAGTCATAGGCCTGGGCAACCTTCTCAAGAAGGCTCGAGATCTTGGACTGCGAAGGAGGCTTGACGGAAGCAGCCTTGGCCTTCTCCTCTTCGGTACCACTGGCCAACAGTCCAGGGGGGATCATCAATCGAAGGAGAAGCTCGTTGACATAGTAGGTGGCGAGGAGGAGGTCGGCAGTGCGGCCCTCGATAACAGGCTCAGCTCCCTCCTTCTCGGGAGCAATGACAGTATCGCAAACAATAGAGCCGAAGCCATCGATCTGGGCACCGAGCTGGATCTTGATGGGCTCACCGGCCTGGATCTCAGTCGCAGCCTCCTTCTCATCCGTCTTCAGGGGGGTGTAAGGAGTGACAAAAGCAGCAGGGGAGACGGTGGTGGGGTGAGAGAAACCTATGGATGGGGGCAATTATTGTCAACATCAACAACCAGTACAAGCTCAGGGGTATCGGGAGCCAGTGGCGATATTTCACCTGCCGCAGGCAGGATCCCGGGTCGGGCACCTCTACGTACCCTTGGTGATCTTCTTGCCGCGGTAGACCTTGGCAACCTCTTCCTCAATGAGCTTGTCGCCCTTCTCGCAGATGTCTACGATCTTGCTACCAGCAACGCATAGCTTCGATACCTCGGCCAGGACCTTCTCCGAGATTTGGGCGGCGGTCTTGTACTTGGTGAGGGTGTCGGGGTTGTTAAGAGTGTAGTCTTTGTGTCGAGAAGAACAAGGTTAGCATCGCAAGGTCATGACCTGTCATTTCGAGCCCCGACAGGGACAAGCAGCGATTCGGGCCAATATAGTCCGGGCTGGCTGGCTGACCCGGAAACAAAAAGGGAAACGTCCAAGTAGTCCACAAGACCAAGGCTTGAAAAGCTGGAAATGGAGACAAAAAGCCGGGGCAGCATGGCATGGGGGTCCTATGTAGGAAGGAGTGTACTGACCTACGGGCTTCTCCTCGGTCGTCATTTTGGCGGCTGGACTCCAACGAGCGGTGGGCTGTCGGGGATATCGAAACGGTACTGAACGAGGGAGGAAGGGGAGAACAAACAATGGAGGCAAGCTGGCGGAGCGTGACGATTTTGAGCCTGTTGCGGTTGCTTTTTGTGAAGGCGGGGTTCTCTTTGCATTTGTGCTTCGTCGCTGCACCCCACCACGTTATGACCTTTAAGCAGCAGGCACGGGCCATATGCGACTTTGATTGCAAGAAAGTACTGGCTACTTTTTTACTCAACTACCAATCACGCTATTTTTAAGTACCGAGTACTTTGGCCTCCTGCTCTCAACCTGGACGCAGCTGCTCGTGTTTCATTGGCTCCTGCGACGCGCGCCTCGCCGTTTCTTGCACTTTCGCATCTTGTCGTCTTCTGGCGCCCATTCGATCTGAAGCCAGCAGCCTTGCAACTCACATTCATACAACTACAGTCCCCTGATACACAGCACCGCAACGAGATTGGCCCCCTCCACACCCAGTCCCATCTAACACCCACTATCTCCGTCGTTTATTTTACCGCACCCGACAGACGCATACGAAACATCCATTAAAGCGGGAATGGCTGCTCCCCAGGTGTCAGCAGCAGGACTGGGCACTCCGTCCACGTCGACCGCTGCCGGCGATGTCCCGGCCGGCGCCGACGTCCAGGCCGATGGCGCATTATCTTCCAACCAGCTATCTGCGCCTACACCTGCCGATGGACCATCCAAATCATCTGCGGCGAGTCCCCAGCCTCGGGATGGCGATGCGACGCTCCCCATACGCGACAAGGACAGCTTCACGAGAGTCATGGTCGACCGCTTCCAGACACGCGATTGGATCCATTCTGCTCTTCTCAGCGAAGATCAAATACGCCTCGAAAAGAATACAAAGGATGCGCTCGCGCGCACCAGTGATTTCAAGACCTACAAGGAGTTTTATCACCAGTATCCAGCCAGGCTATACGGCGAGGGCTACTGCGGTTATGGCAACGGCTACACGGAAAATGGCGGCACCACGAAGCTCATATATCCCTCCCAAAGACGCCGCCCCGGGCGTAGGACCACGCCGCCCGTCAAGTTCAGCAAGACCCAGATCAAAAAGCAGGCCGACCAGCCTGAAGAGCTTGTCCCAGTGAGGATAGATGTTGATTACGACAAAATCAAGCTTCGGGATACCTTTACATTCAACCTCTACGAACGCCTCGTATCGGTCGAACACTTCGCCGCCCAGCTTGTCGAAGACATGGGCCTCGAACCACCTCTTGCCAAACCTGTCTACGACCAAGTGGTTGCCCAGATGACGGAACAGCTCCAAGACTTTTACCCCTTCGTTCACTCGGAAGAGGAAGCCCTCGACCCTGAGCTCCCTTACTCAGCATACAAAAATGACGAAATGCGCATACTGATCAAACTCAACATTACCATTGGAGCGCATACGCTTGTGGACCAGTTCGAATGGGAAATCAACAACCCCCTAAACTCGCCCGAGGAGTTCGCTGCTTGCATGGCCCGCGACCTGTCTCTGTCAGGCGAGTTCACAACCGCTATTGCCCACTGCATCAGGGAACAAGCTCAACTCTTCACGCGCAGTCTGTATAGCGTCGGACATCCCTTTGATGGCCGGCCAATTGAGGATCCAGACCTTGTTGCTGCCTTTCTGCCTACACCTCTGCCGTCTGTCTTCCGGCCTCAGCAGCAGGCCAAGGACTACGCACCGTACTTGTACGAAAACACTGAGGCGGAACTTGAACGAACCGAAACCATGTTCTCTCGTGAACAGAGACGACAGAAGCGTTCTATCAACAGACGCGGTGGACCTCAACTGCCAGATCTTAAGGAAAGGCAAAGAACCATTCGAACCTCGATCGTGTCCTCGGTACTACCCGGCGCCGCCCTGGACATTGAGGAAAGCCGGCTATTCAAGCGCGCCACGGGTGCTGGAACTGGCAGGGGAGGCAAGAGGACAGCCAGAGATGGCGTTGATCTTTCGGATTCTGAAGAAAGTGACGACTCTGATCCTGATTCACCTGCCGTGTCTCAACTCCAAGGAACTGCCAGAACTAGGGGTATGCGCGGCGCCGCCACGGCAGCTGCTCAGCGCATGGCGATTATCGGAAGGTCCGAGACCCCTGAGGCCGTCATTCATCACCACGAAACTAGGACATCTCGGCGTTTTGGCCGGGAAGCTACCCGGGAGCAGACAGAAGACGTGCCACAGCGGTACATAGTCACTCTGCATGTTAATCCTGCTCGACTTAGGAAGTTTATGCGGGAGTACAAGCCGAGACCGTTGGCAGCGCTAGGCTCAGCTACACCAACGCCTGCTCACCTACGAGCTCCAGGCTCCACACCTCTGCCGGGCTCGATGGGCCCGCCCTTGACTCCGTCAGCAGGAGGCGGCTCTATGGCCCCTAGTGTTCAGAACCAGCAGGATGGTATACCAGCTCCACCAGTGAACCCGGACGGCACAGCCCCCAAAATCGTACCTGTAAGTCTGACCCTTTGTCCCTTGCGGAGTCCACATCAACTGCTCACACCCCGCCCCTTTAGCCACCACCCCCAGAATGGCTCACAGCCTGCCTTGATGAGCTTCGCCGCGACTACCCCAACGACATCTTTGACTATCAAATGCGATACTTTGCCATCAACTCTGAAACAGGAAACTCGATTCTCTTGCCTCTTACTCCAGAACAGATGGCCCTGCCAACGACAAAATATGTGTTTTTGCCTAGGATAAAGTGTGCAGACTGTCCTGGTAAGAGTTATACCGTTGGTCCTGAGCACACTGTCAAGGGCTTTGAGGTGCATCTGAGGAAAAACAATACGCATCAGGAGAGAGTCAGAGTTAGACTGGCTGGAGGGGGCGGACTGCCGGTGGCGGGAGATGGGAGGAGTCCGAGTGTGGGGAGCGGTAGCGGGACACCAGCTGGAGGGTCGGGGATCGTGATACCGGCGTTGAATCCCAACCAGACGCAGTCTTCCTAGAGGTAAGGTCAGCCTGAAAAGGGTCCTTTGTCTGGGGTATCGTCAGGGGGCAAGAGACTCGACCCATGGATCTTCGGTTGCTTTTCCGAGAGGCGAAGCCTGCTCAAGATCAATTCGTCTTTGTGTACTCTGCTCATGCTCCTGGGCAAAAGCCGAGGGATGGTACGATGGACTCAGGGCTGCTGAACTCTCAGGTGAATCAGCCTGCCTCTGAGGGGGTCCCCTCTAATGAAGAGCTCTTTGGCTAATTCCCTACTCCCACCTCTTCAGAAAGAGAAATCACCGATTCCTATTTCTTTGGCCCCCAAGAGAACCAGCCTGCCCCTGAGGAGATTACCTCTAATGAAGAGCTCTGGGCATACTTCGCCACTCTCGCCCCTTCAGAAAGAGAAGTCGCTGATCACGATGTCTGGGGTCTCGGAGAGAATCAACCTGCCCTTGAGGAGAATCAGCCTCTCCCTGAAGAGACTCAGGCCTCTCTAAACTCTTCCAGTTTGAATCAAGCGCCGTTTGCTGCCTAGGCCCCGGACCCTGACCGTTCGTGGCACGTCACCGATTTCCTGCACGATCCCCGCTATGAACAAGCAGCGACTGGGAGCATGGTATCACATATGTCGCCCCAAAATCAGACTCTAGGGTCAGATCAGGGAGCCGGGCTAGGGTCTTCAGGCCCTGCTAGCAACCGCAGAGAGCAGCCTGTTCAAAGGAACTCGCGCAGCCACCAGCCAAAAATAACAAAAAGGATGAGCGAAGGTGTTTTCTATGCGCGGACAGGCCACCAAGTAGGAAGTGTGGCCGGCACACCCCATGCTTGGAGTGTGTAGATCACGGCACAGAGGATGGCTGCCAGTATGACGCTGACGTAAAAACGACTCGTTGCGGGGCTTACCACCGGGCTGGAGAATTACCGCGACAGACCAAGTGCGATCCGTGCCAGGATGGTTACTTTGTTTGCAACAGGGCAAAGCCATCATGCTCAGCGTGGGTAGCACGCCGGGTGCAGCGCCGGTACAGAGACCTCAGTCGCCAACTCATCAGTAAAGGGCGGGGGCGGGGGGGGAGAGGGTATGTGAGGATGAGCAAAGTGTTTGTAAGCTTGTTGTATTTTTGTACACAAGCAGGTTTTCAGCGGGCTGCCTTCTTTGGGACCGTTTTCAGCGTTTTTTGGTTTTTATTTACAGGAAGCATTTGAAGCGGGGGAAGAGGGAAGAAAAATGGGATGGGATTGAGAGGAATGGGGGTGGAAGGAGGTTGTTTTCATATTTTTCCAAGAGCCGCAGGCTTTTATGTAGTAGATTTAAGTGTTGGTATGTGGGTGGTACAATACACCTTTGACAAGCGGGGCCATGCTTTATGCAATATGAGTGTATGGTTTTTGATATCTGTGACTGTGATGTGGTAACTACTCCCCATGACACGTGGACACAAAGAAGAGCATGTCCGTGGATTAAAAGACAGACGCTGTTACATAACATAGATTTTCAAGGGTAGTTGAAGGGGATTTAGGATGGTGATAAGACCCTTTGACATGTCTATCAACTGCGTTCAAAAGGCTTGTCGACTGACTATCTTTAACGTGTATTGACTATTGGTTAAGACATTATTGCCTATATATCTTTGAAGACCTACCGGCTGTTACTTAGTGTTCGTTAAAACTTTCCAAATACCTCTCGATCATCTTTTAGGGTTTCTTTTCTTTAAAAAAAAAAAAGCAGTCTCTAATTCTTTTGTTCGTGGCGTGCCGAGTAAGACGGGAGATATGTACTTTTGCAACACTTGAAACGAGTGAGTCAAGTATTATGATAATACGTGCGAGAATTATACTAGGAATCTGCGGCTTAAGACTACAGGAAGGCCTCAGTTATACCCTTGTCAAACTCTCGGGTTGAAATGGTGGGTAGACGGATATGATGGAAATGTCGGCAGTTGCCCGCACTCAAAGACAAGATTACTGCAGTTGTTAATCCAGTTTGACTAGCAGATTGTGGCCATTATCATACCCCACGGCTATTAAACAATGTTCTCACAGCTTCGGCTCTGTATTAATATAAATACTTGTATTCATCTATTATGTGTCATGCTATTACGCCACCCAACCACTCTACCACCTCCTCTTCCATACATGGAACTACCATAACCACAGCCACAACCACAACCACCACCTCCATCCCACCCACTTTCCCCGACCTCATCATCCCATCCTCACAACTCCCCTCACTGCTTCTTCTTCTCCTTATCCACTGTGTTCCCACCAAACACAACCAGCAACAACTTCACCACCACCCACGCAAAACCCAGCAGCACCACCGCCGCCGTCCCAACAGTAACCCAATCTGCTCTCTCCAGGTTCAAAACCGGAACCTTGATCGTATTAACTAGCCTGTTATCGCCCTGCTCTGGTTTCGGACTCAAGTGCCAAAACACCGTCCTCTCCCCAAACAGCCCATCATACCCAACCTTGTCCTTCTCAAACGGGTTCGTCGGGAACTTTGTCCCCTCCTCCGCCGTGCACGCCCAAAACAGCGCCGGATACGGCACCTCCGCTGTTCTATACCCCGTCACCGACGGCGCCAAATATCTCAGATGAAGCGGGACCTCCGCCGTCCATTCCCCCTTCCCCTCACCACCCTGCGACGGAGGAGCAAGCTCAACCAGCATCGCCGACCCCCACGTCGTCATCACATACTCCGGCGCCTCCAAGTCCACTCCCGGAGTAACATACCTAACCTTTATCAGATTCTTCGACGCCAGAAACAACTCATCGTCAAGCTGGTACCGATCCGGGAAGATTGTCTTGGGCAACGTAAAATACCCATGCAGCCGGCAGGTTTCCGGGTTTGGGGAGGCCTTTGGAGGAGTTGGGGAACTGATTGATAACTGTAGGGTCGGATGCAAGCCGGTGGGGGAGAGGAATCTCGACGTGAAAGACGAGGCGGCGTCACGGTGGCGTGAGGGGAAGCTGAATAATATTGGGGAGGGTGCGGTTTGCTGACCTAGGACTGTCAAGAGCCCCGAGATGCCGACTTCGTGCGGCTCGAGGGTTTTGGGGGAGGCGGTGGAAATTATGCCTACTTCTGTGCGGATGGAGGGGGAGAGGAGGGATGCTGATAGGGATTGGGAACCGTAGGGCCCCAGGGAGGTGAGGCGGAGGGTGTGGGAGATTGTGTCGTAGGATATGTCGAGTTGGGAGGCCTTGTTGAGGGAGGAGAGGCGAGACTCGCAGAAAGATTGCGTGGATGATCCGGCGGGGCATAGTTGGGATTTGGCGAAGTTGGTGAAGGCGGAGAGGGAGGGGAGAGGTTGGTAGAATTGGTGGGCTGTGGAGTGGGTGAAGCGGTCGGTGGGGAGGGTGGTGAAGGACTCGCTGGGGGAGGAGCAGGAGTTTGTGCCGAATGCCTTATTGAGGAGAGGGCATGGGTTGGTTCTGTAAGTTAAGTTAGTAATAAAGTATAGGCAAAGAGGCCTAGATGGGCAAGGCTTACGACGTATCACTACCAGGTGTGTAGAACAGGTGAAACCCAGGAGGAAGACGTGCTAGTAATGGGCTAACAGCCTCGTATGCGACGGGACCAACCCACCGGATGTGTAGCTGGTTGACACCCTCTAACAAGGTTTTGAGTTCGGCAGGCAATTCGTCCAGGGCGAATGTCAGCCTGTCTTCGCGGACAGCCTTCACTTCTGGGCCTCTCAGTCCATTGCCATCGACTTTCAGGGCGGTGGGCTCTATCGAGTCACCTTCTTTCTGCACAAACGTGATTCTTTCCCTCATTTTTCCAGTCTCTTCCCGAAAGACTCACACAATTTGATGTTGATGAGTGACTCTCAGTTTGAATTGGTTTGATATTAAGTGAGTTCCAGAGTGAGTTGACGTTGAATGAGAGCCCCAGGATACTAAAGTGGCAGCTTCTGGTTGGCCCGAGTTACACGCTGTCTTGGATGTTTGACCCACCCTGCGCCATTGCTTGGTCCTTGCCCAAAGCATCACCGAAGCCCACCCCCGCTAAACCCCTTTGGGCACCGGCTGCAACGACGAAGCTGCTCAGCCTCTCCTTCAAGCACGCCCACGCGCATAATGGCCGTCTCAGGGCCTTCTTGTATGCTGGATGTAAGCATGTGGCAGATACCTGGCTTTGATCTTTCCCATCCATCTTTGCCATCTGCCGTTTCTTAGGCTGCCCTCAAGTTGCCGCTTCTTGTTTCTACATCATCAATAGATAGCTTCAAAACGAGAAATACATCGTTGCGATAATTCAGCACCAACCCAGCTGTTTCTTCAATCGTTGTCTGATGGTCTCTTGAGTCCCAACGGGATTCGCCTCTCCGCCATGGAGCCCACGCCGCCTTTTATGACGATCCGCACGAGGCGGCCAGCCAACGAACGGGACCAGAGTAGTCTGAGTATAAGCAGCAGCTCTGATTCAGCTGTGCGTGTTCTTCTCCCCTCAACATCAAAGATGGGGAGGAAAGTGGTTGCTAACATTGTTCAGTATGGCTCCTCAAGCGAGAACTGTTCTCCGGCGACCCACGACATCAGCCGGGTCAGCTACCACGTCAAGCACCTCGAGAGCTTTGCCCAGGCCTTGGAAGACGTATGCTTGTGTAAGATAAACCCTTGGTACGTGATATAGCCTAACATATGATCACAGTCAGCGAGCCGGGCATTCCCAAACCGAGGGCCAACCCAGCGATACACCAAAGTCCACGCCTTGATGCTTCACTGGAAGAGCGATGATTTGTTTGTGCTGCCCGAGTTGGAGGATTTGGAAAAGTGCTTCCGGGACCATTACTGCTTCGAGACCGACATCTTCTCCATCCCATCCGAGAATTCTCATCTGGAATTAATGCTCAAAATCGGCGATATGGTTAAGCAACATGAATCTGAACAGACACTGTTCGTAGTCTACTATGGAGGCCATGCCAGGATAGACGAGTCAAGACAGAGTACTTGGTGCGCGTATGTTGTGACCGTCTATTATCAACCCCCTTGTCCTCTTTGCTGACACTTATAGTAACCGGCGTCATGACTCACCATGGCTACAATGGTCTGCCATCCAAACGCTCCTCGAGAGATCAATGTCAGATGTATTGATCCTTCTGGACTGCTGTGCTGGAGCGGCTAGTGCCACATTCCCAACTGGCCAAAGTATCACCGAGACGATTTCAGCTTCGAGTTGGGACGCCATTGCCCCTGACCCGGGAAGATACTCTTTCACCAATACCTTGATTGAGGTACTCGACGAATGGAGGGGAAAGACGTTCTCGGCCGCCATGTTGCACGCCGAGATTCTTGCTCGCTTGAAGCATCCCCGACCCATCTTGATCAATGGCAAACACTTCGAGGCGAGATCAACACCAGTTCACTTCATGATGACATCAAACCACAAGGCACCCAGCATCGAGATTTGCCGGCTGGTACCACCAAAGCCCGCCAAGTCCCGACGTGGTATAGCTTCCAGCTCAGTGCCAACAGGTCGAAATTGGCATCAACCATTCCCCTCCTCGATGGACGATATGATCCCGATGACTTCAGAGCCGAACGAGGACGAGCCTCATGTGATGATTTCCTTGGCGTTAGAAGATGATCAAAAGCTGGATTTGAATGCTTGGGAGGAGTGGTTAGCCAGCTTTCCAGCGCTGGCCAAGTTTGTCAAGGTGCAGGGTGTTTTCAAGAGTCATTCAACACTTTTATTGTTATCGTTACCTGTTATGGTGTGGGACTTCCTTCCCGATGACCCAGCCTGCTCTTTTGTGGCATTCATTCGGTCCAACAACCTGCTACGACTACCAAAAGAAAGCTTCCCCGAGCCGACACCAGCTGAAGCAAGCGTACCTGCCGCCACTACACAAGACGTAGAGCCAGAGCTCAGCCGCGATGATGCCGAATCATATTCTGGGTCTACCTTGGCTCAAACAGAGAGCATAGAGACAGTACGCCACGGGGCCAGTGTACCGAATATACCCGCAGAATATTTAGGTCAGCAAATTGTACGAGACACCTGGGCACCACCCCATCGTGCCGACTCTGCCCCTGTCCTACCACCAGAACCACTCGCTCCCCAGCCCTCATCCAGCAGCTTGTTCGCCTCTCTCAGAAACATGGGCTCAGCTATATCCCTAACTACCCCCCAATCCCGCCCAGCCTCCACCCACCACACCCCCGAACCCATCACCCGCACCATGATCATCAACCGCTCCAAATCCTCCAAACGCTCCATCTTCTCCCCGGACCAACAAGTCCCCGAGGGCCAACAAATGGCCAAGCACGTCCTCCTCCGCCTAGAAGAATACTTCCACCGCGACCCCGAACCCAACCTCGCCGTCCTCGAACACCTCGCCTCCCACCTCGGCGTCGAAACAAACGACATCCGCATCTGGTTCCACAACCGCCGCGAGCAGCAGAAGCTAACCGCCAACCTCCAAACCCTCACCAACTCCCAAATACCTTCCACCTTGTCCTCCCCCACCGACGGCGGCGGCGGCCCAAACATGATCCTCCCGGGGCACCTCAACCGCCTTTTGGAAATCTACCCCTCCAAGGGGATATTACTAGTCGACCTCCGCTCCTCCACCGACTTTGAACGCAGCCACATCCACGACGCGCTCAACCTCCGCGCCCCGTTGTCATTCATCACGTACACCTCACTAGAAATGATAGAAGACACCTTTATGGACGATCAGTCCCGCCGGTCCTTCTCCAAGTGGTCATCTTGTCGGTGTGTAGTGTTCTACGATCGAATCCTAGAGTTCCCCTGGGAGTGCCCCATCGCCTCGGCGCTCTACCAGAAATTCAAGGCGAAGGGTTGGACGGGGCAATGTTTTATCCTCAAGGGGCACTACAGGGAGTTCTCAGCGAGTTTTGACAGGTATATATCCGGCTCCAAAATGACACGGGAAGCAAAGGAGTATCTGGACGGGCTGAGGCAGCAGCCGACGCTGACGGAGGAGGAAGTGAGGGGGCGGGATGGGGAGTATGAGGACTGGTTGAGAGGGTTTTTTATGAGTCATCGGCCGAGCCAGTCTACGGATTTGGTGCCGCCGAGGAAGTTGGAGAGGATGAGGGAGGTGGGGGAGAGGCAAGGGGAGCTGGAGAGGGAGTTTGAGAGCAGGTTTCCGGCGCTGTATAAAAAGGCGCAGATGATGGCGCCGAGGAAGCCGAGCGTGGTGACACCGACGAATAATGAGGACATGGGGGGATATTCCCCTATCGCACCGTCTGTCTCGCCCCCTCCGCCCTTTGAACACCAGCAACAGGGGGGCGGGTTCAAGGATGTGCAATGGCAGTCTAGCAAGAGGAAGGGGGCGGAGGAGGACAACGAGGCGGTGTTTGTGGGGCCGTTGGCGAGGGGGTTGGAGAAGATGAGAGAGGAGGGGTTAGGGGTTGGGAGTCAGACGCCTAGTCCGACGAGCGGTACCCCCGTGGGAGACCTCAAAGGGAAAACTCTGGGGGGGTTTGAATACGAATATCCTACTGCCGTGATAGCAGCAGACGGGGAAGGGGGTGGTTATGACGAGTACGAGGAGATTGATGCTGTTCAGGAGGGGTTGACCGCTCCTGCCACTGCTGCCGCCGGCCGGGATGTCAAAGGTGGAGGAGGGGTGATGGGGAAGGTGGCCAAGAAACGCGGGGTGGTGAGGGAGTGGTTAAGAGGTGGGACGGGGAATAAGTAAAGTTGGTCTACAACGGTTGGATTACCTGATGTGTTATGAACCTTTCTATTTTGGATATTTTTAAATCTTGGGAGCAAATGCAGATGCAAATATATAGGTGGGTATTACCAGGATCGGGATAATGGTCAACACTCGTGATGAGAAATATATGCCCCCCTCAGTTCCGAAGTAGTCTACACCCTATATATAATATTTCCCACTATTACCCCATTTCATTCATTTACACACGCACGCAACTGCCATTTTCTTCTCAAAACATCAGTCTCGGCTTATCATAGCCCTCACACAGTCTAGCCACCAAAAACAGCAACCGCTAAACAAAACACAAGGCATGCCAAACAAACATCAACTTAGAATGTGCAGTTTTTCTTCCTTTTATTCTTTTCAAATCCTCTCTCAAAAGCACTGACAGTCCGCCCTCACAGAGAAATCTTTCTGCCTTTTACCCTCACCCCCACATCTCCCCATCACCCATCACACGGCACAAAGCGAATAATCAACAACAATTCAATGTCGCCAAACACAAAACCAAATAGCGACAACATCAGAAAAAACAAAACATTTGCCCATTGTGCAGTACCTAATAAATCCATTTTACCCCCACCCTTTCCTTTCCATCCCCTACCTTTGCTCCTTCCCCCTTCACTCTTCTCATCCATCCATCTCTTCATAGGGCGCCCAAATCATCAAATGTTCACATCAAACAAACTTGTACTCTGCAAAAGTAATCAACAGTCGAAAAGAAGAGAGGAGACACAAACTAGGGAGGAAAACCAACAGCCGGTATAGAGTTGATATGCCCCCGACACAGAACTGTCAGCACCCTTCCAAAATCCAACCACAAACAGGACCCCCGTTCACTTTAGACGACCAACAAGACGAACAAAAAAGAAAGGGAGTGGTCGGTGATATGGAGCATCTTAATGGCTCAGGAAAAAACGCCCGGCACATGCCCGCTGTGCTGTGCCCAATGCTTTATCTATTCCGTACAGTAATTGAATTCATCCCACGCTCGGCATGATCATTATTTTAGCATTCCGTATCATCGATTCATCTCTGTTTACAAATCATTTGTAAGTAAGATGGGGAAACAATCTACTGACGGCGTCTGTCAGGTTGTGGGCTGCGACCTACACGTCCACGGCGGCTGTTGTTGCCTTGCTCCTGCTGTTGCATGTATCCCATGTTGGGCGGCATCTGCCCTTGCCCGCCATAGCCGTAGCCCATGTTCATACCGAATCCAGGGGCCGGAGGGAATGGCGCTTGTCCGGGGGCGTTCGACAGCGGAGCGTTCGGAGGCTGGATTGGGCTACCGGTGTTACGGTACTGATCCATGCCTGGGCTACCGGTGGGGTAGCCGTTGAAGCCAGCGGGAACTGCGGCAGGGTAGTAGTTGCTCATAGGTGGCCCACCCCGCATCATGGCCTGCTGGTACTGCATCTGCTGGATGGAAGCTGGTGCCATGGGCGTGTTGGGTGCATTGTACATGGCACCCTGCTGGAAAGCTGGGAATTGCTGGGTGAGGCTGGCATCGACACCCTCGCCCCGGGGAACTCCATACCCCATGTCGTAGCCAGGAACGCCCGCAGGGGTGTTGAGGGGGTTGTAGTATTGAGGGGCGGCGTTGCCGTTGTACTGCCCAGCTTGCTGTTGCTGTAGTTGCTGAGCTTGCTGAGCCTGCTGCGATTGTTGATGGTGCTGGGCATTGCCACTGGTTTGCCGCGAGCCTGGTCGTTGCCTGTTGTCGTTGCTATGGTCGCGGGAAGCACTGTTTCCGCCGCCTCCACCGCTCCGGGTGGACAAGCCAACTTCATCCATCAACCGCTTGTAGCCCTGCCCTGGCTGGGCCTTGATGCGGATCAACACATTCTTGACCGTCTCGACAACCTGGCTGCGAATTGTCTCGTCAAAGAAGGGTGTGGTGAGAACCTTGAAGATCAAGGTGGCTCCACAGGCGTGGTCGCTCAGGATCGCCTCCAAAACCTGATCATTGGGGGTGAAGAACAGCGCCTTGAGGATGGTGTCTCTGGCATCCCCCTCCGCCTTCTGGTTGATAACCTTCAGGACTGTCAAGTAAGCCACCTTGTGGGTGCACAAGTTGACCAAGTAGGGTACCAGCTGGGGCGAGAGAACCGTGCGTCTTTGTGGGAAAGTGCAGGTGTCAAGGAACCAAGTCAAGAGCAGCGCACCGTTGGCATTGGTGGCGAGCTGAACGCTGTGAAGAGCAATAGCAGCTGCGAGCAGTCTCTGCTGATCCTTGGTAGCATGGTGGCTCTCCAGACAAGCCCGCATGGCGCGAGCTCCATATCGTCCCTGCGCCGCCTCCCACATTCTGCTCAACATGGTCTCAAAGATGAAGTCGTTGTAGGGGCTTCCAAACTTCAAACAGCCCTGAAGGACATAATTGCCGTACTGGTCCAGAAACAGCGGGATAGTGTAAGGGCGCAGGTGCTGCACAATGAGATTCATCTGGTGCGATGTCTTACACACTTCGATGATCTTCTGCGCAGCCCATGTTCCGTTCTTGTGGACACCAATCTCTGCCATGTGCGGCGCAATCTCAGTCAGCATTTGATCGCGAACATCATCAGAGCAGTGCTCGAAAAGCTTCTGGACAACCGTGTTGCCAAGATAATCCGACGAAAGCTCAGCAATCTCGGGAAGCATATCAACGGCAATGCTCTCGATCTCGACCTGGGACAAGGCCTGGTTGTCAATCCTTTTGCGGATGTCCCGAAGCTTGGGCGCATCGTGGACTCTGGTATGCGCAGGCTCCTTGATGGGGGGGATTTCATCAATGAACTCGGTGTACTGGATTGCCCGCTGGAGGCTAGCCGAGATATTGTACTTGTCCTCCTCAGTGGCTCCAAACTGGACAACAATATTCAGAATATCTCCAGTCATCTCAGCAAGGGAAGGCACAGTTGGCGTGGAGCTGCCCACAAGCGAAGTTGGAGAGGAGTCGCCGGGGGCACTGGTGCCCATACCTTGAGCGTTGTCTTGGCCCTTGGTAAACGGGTCAGGGCTGGGCGACGGCATGGCTCCGTCGTGTCCCGGTGTGTTGGAAGCCGAGGGTGGCTTCGCAAAGTTAATGCGAATAGGCCCGGCTCCAGGAAAGATCTCCTTTCCATTCATCGTGTTCTTGGCTGAAATCGCACTATCGACCCGTTCAAAGTTTACAAAGCCGCAGTTCTTGTGAGTCAAGACTCTAGCTGACAAAATAGGTCCGTACGACTTGAACATCTCGGTCAGGGTCGATGTGGTAGTAGATGTAGGGATGCTGCCGAGCCACAAAGCACTAGTTGGGCCTTCCAGACCCTGTTCTTCGGCGCTCAAAAGGCCATTGTTGCGGCTGTTGGACCTACCAAGCGATAATCCAGCAACAGCTTGCGGGAGATCGTCATACTCCTTGTCCCCCGCAATACGGATCTCAGAGGCAGTGATGGACTCATCGAGCCTGGAGGGAGTAGGGTAGTAGTTGCGGAGAATGCGGGAGGCCGGAGTATCCAACACGCCGGCGGTCCTTGCACGAGGACGGGCGGCTTGGTTGGCAAAGGCCTGGACGGCCAGGTTATGTTGTTGAATAGCGGCATTGGTCGCAGCAAGTTGATCCTGGATTTGCAGGTACTGGTTCTCCATCATCATGACCGGGTCGTCATAGTCGTCCTCGTCTTCGTCCGCATATCTATCCTTGTTGTTGACCGAGTAGGACCGGAAACGGTTGGCGGCCTTGGAGAAATCGGCATAGTTGGGGACATATGTTGGAGTAGCAATCTGAGCTCGTGCCGGCTGAGGTGTTTCCGCCAGACCGAGGTAGTCTAATGTTCTCATATGAACATCACTCTCAGCATTGCCCTCTCGGGAAAAGTGAGATTGCGCTGGAGAACTAGGCCCGTTAGAAGGAACACTGGCGATGCTGGCCAGCGTATTGCCTCTGTCGCGCCCTGTCCCGGTAGGGTTCCAGCTGCTGAAGATTGAAGGACCAAACGGAGAGCTGGTGCCAGGCACGTGAGCGAATGGGCTCCTTTGTGGCATAGAGCCAGCCCGCAGTCTCGAGAGAAGCGCCGAGGCATTGGAAATATCGTTGCCAGATGACTCAATGCCGGGTGATGGAGACTTGAACGGCGTCTGGGAGGGGCTTGGGCGAGACGTCTTGGAAGCCAGAGATGGAATAGCAAGCAGTCCATTGCCGGCTCCACCCGGGGAGAACCGAGACGGAACTGTGCCTGCACGGGCACGGCGTGTTGAGGGAAGCTCTTGTGGTGTGGGTAGCTGTGCGAAATCGGGGAAGCCATCGGTCGGCGACTCGGGGATATTTTCACGAAGAGGAGTCGAGTTGCCGCTAGTCGGAGGTCCGCCCCAGGGATTCACCGGGATGCCCGGGATGCCTTCTTGAGCTTGGATTTCTCGGGCCCTGTTGTTGTTGAAAAATCAGCACATGTTTTCACCCGGATGGGTTTGAAGTGGAGTGTCTTGAAGCTTACCGCTTGGAAAACAAACGGCCAGACGCCGCCATTTCATGGTTCGGAGAACCAGCACCAGAGCGCGAGGCACCCGGCATCTTGGAGGTGGGCGTTAGACCTGGAGAAAGACCATAGGGAGATCGCAGGGTGCTGCCGGCAGACTGCGGGTCGTTGGGGGAGGTGCTTGTTGGGGAGTTGGAGCGGTTCTGAGCTGAAACGGTCTGTGGCGGGTAGCCAATGGTCAGATGCTCGCCTGGTCTTGAAGTCGACATTATCGATTATCGTTATTCCGACCCTCGTCAGTTAGTTGTATGTATTTTTTTTCCGGCCTGGGGGCAATGGCGTCACACGTCGGGCCCGAAACTGCCAGAGCGGTGCGACGACGTGAGAGCGCGGTCGGTGCGGAGAGGCGATCTATGGAAAAAAAAAAATAATGCACGGCGGAAGGCCGACTGCGAGGATCCAATTAAGCGAGGATTGAGAACTAACGGCAAAGGCCGGGCCGAAGGAGCGTCGCTGAAGGCAGCAAAGTCGAGTCAAAGACGAAGTCGCAAGCTGGCAGCTGCAATTCAATTACAAGGTCGATGTGACGAAGAGTGGCTGGGGCCTTTTTTGTCTATCAAGAGAGAGAAAGAAGGGGGCCGAGGTCGATTCGAGGTCGAGTCGGCGTTGAAAGGTCGGAGTCGAAGAGAGGTTGTACAACACGTGGAATCAAAGCAGGACCCGATTGACCTCTTTTTGGATGGAAATGCAGAAATGCTGTTGTGAGGGTTGCTCCCGTTCGCGTTTCGGCTTGGCTTTCCTGGGATAGGGCGAGACGGCTCTCCTTTATCATCCGACTATCCCTTTGCTAGGTGCTCCCGCTCTTTTTGCGGATTATGGAGTAAATGTTAAGAAGACCTAGTAACAATATACAGGCGGCGTCATTAGGTGGCAGTCTCGGGAGGAGGATGTCGACGTCGACGTCGAGGAGGTCGTCGTCGTAGTCGTAATGGGAGGAGGTGAGGTTGAGAGTAGTAGTGAGTGTAGTAGTGGTTGAGTGCCGGTGGGGGGGTGGCAGCCCAGAAAAAGTGATGTTCGGGGGGTTGAGATGACCGGGAGTGAAAGAGGAAAGATGAAACACTAGGGGTTAGCTGCAAAAGCTGGTGCTTTCTCCCACTGGGCGGACGTCAGGTTTTTTGTGCAGGCCCACCCACCGTGTCCACTTCGTTACCGCTGTGAACCCCCGGAGCCGGCCTCGAACCTGTTGGAAGGGCACTGACAAAGGCTTGAACTTGATGAAGCTGTCACGCTGTCACAAGGGTTGTCAGTGTCAGTGGGCAACCACCCTGCATCTTTAGTGACCCTAACTCTCGGCTCCTCCTGCCTCCCTTCTTCTGGTGTAGCTAAATAGGTAGGCATTATTCACAGAGGAGGGAGGGCTGCTGCGGGGATGCAGTTGGCAGCTTTTACCCAGCTTTCCCTCTCTGGTCTGTGCCACCAAACATCAACCCCTGAATCCGACATGGACAGTGACCAAGGAATGCCCATCACTCGCTCTGTATGGACTGGCGGTTTTGGTTATCTTTACCCCTCGGATGCAAGCCCCCAAAAGGTGACCATAAAAGCACCATATATATCCATTGGATCATCATCTCGACAACAGAAAAAAACGCTGTGCTTCTTGAAGACGTGGCGTCCCTGGTTCAGCTCGACCTATTTCGGGCGGTATGCAGGTCGTCCTTTTTACCCTCCCGCCCTGCAGCTTGCATTTTGAGCGACAATTGGGACTACGAATAAAACTGTCACATCTGCCTTGCATAGTGCGACTTTTCCTGCTTTGCTCTTACGTCCGCAAAGGAAGCATAAAGAGACATAGCATGTCCCTCCATGGCGATATGGCCCGTCGGTCGGCGATATGGCCCGTGTCATGGCCCAAAATGCAATGACGGGGCACATTGATGCACAAAAAAGAACCTTACGACTCAACAGTCAAAAGTGTTTGCAGACAGTGGGGTTCGAACCCACGCATCTCTCGATAATGGTGATAAAGTTATATGTAACTTAAAACCATCGCCTTAGACCACTCGGCCATGTCTGCTTTGTCAAGGAATTCAGGTGCCGTTTTGGAGCTCATATTAGCATCCTCTATTCCTGCTTTTCCCCTCCTCCATAACCGACGCCACACCACCACCCCCTGACTCAACTTGCCGACCCCTATTCCGGTTCTCCGAATTCTGTCAAAGGAATGAACTCTCAGAAAGTCTCACCCAGAAACACACCAACCACGCTTCTTCTGCAGTATCTTCCATTTTCGTTACACTTCATCAACACCAAACGCTCAGCTATGACAAAGCCAACCCCCCTCCTTCCACGAATCTTTCCAACGGCGGGGTTTAAGATCTCTCGTATGAACCTCCAGATCCCCGTCAATCGATACCTATTCATACCTTCAACTATTCCCTCGCTCTGGGTGGGTAGCTAACCCCACCAATCATGCCCAAGAAGGGATTCCACTCGAAGCATCTGAAACGACGCCCAGACTTTGTACTCGCGTCTGCTTGCCTTGGTCCCCAAAATTCATTGATAGATATACACCCACTACCCTCATTCTCATTTTTGCTGCAGTCAAAGACAGATTCGGGAAGATCAAGACTTCTTTTTGTAGATCGATTCTGCCAAGGGACAAGAGCTCTGATTAAAAAATTGCCAATCTTCAGGGCCGGAAGGCTTTTCTTTGTTGATGGGTTTGCCCAAACTGAACTTCGGATCTCATCTTGAAAAAAAAAGAGAGAGAGAGAGAGAAAACGAAGATATCAACGGTAAGCTCCGTCTTGAGCGGAAGAGTGTCAATCTTCCATCCCGCATGTATCCGTAGACTCAATTCCATTGCACCTTGATATACATCCGTTGTTAAACTCTTTTACTAAATTTTAAACACCATTCATTAACAGAGAACTCAACATCCCCAACCAGGGCTATCATACACACCCCATCTCTCATTGAGAAGCAGTGATCCAACAAGACATAAAGCCGCTGGTATAGGCCTCTCACTGCAACATGCCTTACTTTTAACTGTAACTAAACCATCATTCATAATACCACTTCAACGAACTGAACCTGGAATTTATTCCTTGCAACTTGTCATTTTACAAGTAACACACGCATACCCTACTTGGCCACACCCCGACAGAAAGCCCCCTCAACAGAGAACACCCTTTTCCCCCTAGATCACCACGAGGCGCTCTACCAGATTAACAATGGCACTTCACATCATCTCTCCCGCTCAACTTCCCCTAATTCGTCCCGTCTCCTTTGGCTAATATTCACTGCTGGTACTGTTTTGTTTTAAATATCTGTCTCTCTATCTAGGGTTCAAAATGCGTTTGGACATTGGAAAATTTTCCGCCCATAGATACCTTATCTAGGCACTCAGACTCAGAGCAGGCAAAGCAACAGGAGCATTAATCAGTGTCAATAACTAGCAGAAGCACAGTTTGATATTATTCCTTGTCCGGCGGGGGGGGGGGGGGGGGGGGGGGGGGCGGGGGGGGGGGGGCGGGGGGGGGGGGGGGGCGGCGGGGCGGGCGCCGGGGGGTGTGGCGGGG
>MU866208.1:0-83845 GCA_033296915.1 Triangularia setosa | reverse complement strand
CATTACCACATTACCACATTACCACATTACCACATTACCACATTACCACATTACCACATTACCACATTACCACATTACCACATTACCACATTACCGCATTACCCCCTTCCCCTTCCCCTTTCCATCTACATCTACCTCCCCCATCCTAACGCCTCCCCCTCAGCCCCTCTACTATGACCTCCGGTCCTACCCCCTCCTCCTATCCGAATGCTACGCCCCCCAAATCCAAATAGACTACACTTCCATCCTTGGCGGCCAACCCTTCACCCTCCCCGCCACCGAATGGGTCAACAACCGCGTCGCCCCCATCCTCGACGGCTACCTCTCCACTCAGCACGTTACCTCGGGTGTTGTCTTCCCTGGCCTTCCCCAGCCTGGCCCCAATCACTCCAGGCCAACCACCGTTAAAGTCTATGCTCAGGTATCCGGCAACACAGTCGCTAAGCCTGGCCAGGATGGGGCACGACCAAAGCTGGCGCAAAATGGTGGGTACTTGGAAGCAGAGGTGCAGAGGTTTGACGAGCTAGAAGCAAAAGGGGGAAATCCGTGGAGGGTTACAAAGTATAAAGTCACCAAGGGGTGGGAGAGCGGTGGTGCAGAGGTGATGGAGCATGCTAGGGAGAAGATTCGGTGATTTTTTAAAAGGATATTAAGATATTATGAGAGATAAAAGCTAGGTAGAGACAGATGAAAGAAAGGAAAACAAAACACAGTTGGAAGGAAATGGGTATTTCTATCGCTATTTTCCATGCATCTCTTCTCCCAAATCCCCCCCCCCCCCCCACTTTCCTCTCCCATAGTAAAGTGTAAAATACCCTGCCATGTGTTACATTCTTCATATGACCTTGCCAAAATCAAACAGATGGCCCACCACCCTTCCCGCTGTTCGCCATATTCAAGCTCTCCTCCAACGCCCTTTTCAAATCCTCATCCTCCTCATCTGAATACTCATTCAGCACCTCCCACGACTCTGAAACATCCTTCCCTTTGCTCTGCTGAGAACCGCTGTGCCGCTTCGCCCGCTTGTATTCTTCCTCCTGCAAGCTCTGCTTCTTGACGTACTCGAGCACAATCTCCTCCTCTGTCATCTGCCGCTTGAGCTTCTCCCTGTCCTTCCTGAACTCCTTCTCAGACTCCTCCAGGGCACGACGAAGTTGCTCCTCGTCGTCGTCATGATCGTTGCTGTTCCGCTGAATAGGGGTGCCAGGCAAATTCCTGGGCAACTCAAACGTCTCCTCTCGCGGACTTGACACCCCTCCCACTGGCTTCCTCTTTAGTGCCTCCTTCTCATCCCCGTAATGAGGTTGGTAGAATTGGTCCTGCTGACCGGCATGCTGCTCCATCAAGCTCTGCCTCACCGCCTCCTCAACCAGAGCCTGATATTCCTCGTCCGTGATGTTTGTAAACTCTTCATCAGAGATGTAATTTCCCTTGAAATCCACTGGCCATCCAGCATCAAATCGCTGTCGACGCTCAGGTGTAATAGAACCAGTAGCTTGATTCTCAGCAACCTGGTTCTCAGCAGCCAAAGCCCTCTCAACCGCCTGCCTCCTCATCCCCATAACACTCGCCCTTACCAGCTGTTCAATCGCCACATCCTCCTCCGGATTCCCATTCGAAGTCCTCTGCACCGACTCCCGAATAGCCGCCTCAATAGCCTCGTGATCATCCAGCGCCATCAGCATGTTATTCGTGCTCGAACTCCCACTCCCGCTACTCAGTCCCCTCTCTGGCGGTGTAACATCCCCTAATGACATCGGCGACGTCACTCCCCCTCTTGCCTCCTGAGTCCTTCTCCACTCCTCCTTCTGCCGATGCAGCTCCTTCCTCTTGTCGAAAGACAGCCCCCTCGTCCTCAACCATCCCGTCTTTGGGCCACTCACATCCTCTCTAACATTCTCTCCACCCAACTCCTTCTCCGCTTTCTGAATATCCTTATACCGTCCATACAACCCCTTCAAATCATGTCCATCCTCCCTCTTCTCTCTCCACCTCGCTAGGATATCCTTCCGCTCCTCCTCCGTCGAAAATTCAAAGTCTTCCTCCCCTTGCTTCGCACGACTGGCGATAATATACGCCATCACCTCCGTCTTGGAGAAGTAGCTCTTCCTCATCTGGACCTGGACACCCTGCGAGAAATACGCCGGGATCGACCAGAATGCCGCCGAGTTCTTGAGGAAGAACCCTCCTACTCCCTTTCCGAAGCCCTTGACTAGACCGACGGGGCCTTCTTTTTGTGCTCCTTTCCAGGGCTGGGTGAAGAGACCGGAGACACCGTCATATACGCCCAGACTGAACTCTTTGCCGGCTAGCCTGACGCCGGAGCTGAAACCGGTGACCTTCTCAACGGGGCGGACAGTATCGTCGTGGTAGAGCTTGGGAGCATTGCGGAAACCGCGGGCGACGCCGAGACAAAAGTTGGTGTGCACTTTGGCGCCCACTCCTAGGATGCGCATGGCACCTTTGCCTGCTCCGACGGCAAGGTCGAGGTTGAAGGGTTCACGAGTGGGAGATGTAGAACCTGAGGCACGTGTTGAGGGAGGAGAGAGCTTAGAGGCGTCAGGGCCAGTATCAACCCTGCTGAAAGTGGTCGGAGCGGTAGAGCTAGAAGTGATGCTGGCGGCGTCGGTAGCATGAGAGGCATTTCGCTGGTGCGAGGAGCTGGGTGAGATGACGCTGGCTGAACTAGAGGCTGTATCATCGCCACCAATAACGCTATTCCGGTCGCCAACAATCGTCGACCTGGAACTCGAGGTTTCACTGCTACCACTCTTCTCCTTAGCCTTCTTGTTTTCTTTAGCACCCTTGAAGACTTCTCTAGGGAAATCAGCCACGGCCAGGGTTAGCGCACTGAAGTCTCCCACCAGTGCTGCGGTGGCTGCAGAGACAGGATCCCACGGTTGCTCGTCTGTGTCGTGTTCCATGGAACGATGCCTATAGAAATATCAGCAACAGACCCTCAATAATCAAGAGGAGAAAATAACCTACAGCTTGAGATCCGTATACTTAAGCCATCCCTCTCTGACCAACACCGCCGCCGCCAACGCACTCAACCTGACATGCGTCCTCCTGACCCTCCAAACGGCGACCCTACTCGGCGCCAGTGAACACCTCATATTATCCGTATTCAGAAACTGATGGAACGTCTTACCACCCACATCAGCCCCCTTCTCCGCCCTGATCTTCTGGCCAAGCTCCCTCGCCTTCATCTGCGTGCCCGGCTCCAGACACTTTTCAATAGCAGCGGCGAAATTCTCCACAGTTAGAGTCTTGAACGGAATTGGCGCCGGCCCAGCCCCAGATCTAGCAATCATATTTCCCCAGAAGATCTGATCTCCAAAGAAAGGCACCACAACTGTCGGCTTTCCCGCATTGATACCCGCTGCCGTGGTCCCGGCGCCTCCGTGGTGTACCACAGCTGCCACCCTCTTAAACAGCCAGTCATGAGGACAGTTACCCAGCATAAACACATTCTCTGGTAAGCTCAACGCATCCCCGCCAATACCACCCCATCCCTTCGAGACCAAGGCCCGAACGCCCGTCCGCTTGACAGCGTCAAATATTGTTTTCGTCAGGGCATCAGGGTCGTCAACAACAATCGACCCGAAACCGATATACACCGGCGGCGGTCCCGTGTCCAAAAACGACTTCAACGCCGGATCGGGCTCGTACCCGGATTCCAGGTTCAAGAAAAAGAAACCTGATACCGAGACTTCCTCCCCCCAGTCCGCCGGTTTAGGTATGAGAGCCGGCGACCAACAGTACGTAGTCGGTATCCTCATCCGTGAAATCAACCCTGGAGCCCATAGCAAACTCAAGCTCTCCAAGTCCAATACATTCGTCCTAAACCTGTTAATCACATCTCCAAGTCCCTGCCAAGTCATCATCTCGACCAGGGTGTAAGAGACATAATTCGTCAGGACGTCATCGGCGTTGCTGGCGATAATATCTGCCAGCGGGTGAGGAAATGCTCGTGTTGGTGTCCATGGCATCCTGTTCCTTTTTTGTTAGCAACCATTTCCCCATTCAGCCTTGGCAAATAACTCACGTAAACATAACATGCACCGGCACCCCCAACTTCTCCGCTATATGCACATGCGCAAAACTCGGCGGGTTCGCAATAATTGCATCCGCCACAAACGGCCTATCCCCTTCCCCGCCCTGCGTGATACAGCTCCTCCAACACCCTTCCAGCATCTCCTCCACTCCCTTCCTCCTCCTCCTAATCTCTCCCTGTCTCAACGCCTCAAACCCAGGCATCAACCCCGGGTGCTTCACCATAAACGCCATCAGCTCTGCCGGGTCCCCGCCAATGTCAAAGAACTCGAGGCCATTCTCCTCCACAAAGTTCTTGAACGTGCTATGGGTTGCTATCCGAACCCTGTGGCCGTAGGTATCCCGGAGGACAAGACCCAAGGCTATGAACGGTTGAACATCACCTCTAGACCCAACGATCTGGATGACGACGTTGAGCTTAGGGGGTGGAGTCTGACCTGGTAGACCTCCTAAATTGGGAGGGATGTAAGGTGGTGGCAGAGGACCTGAGGGAAGGGGGGGTAAGGGGGGAGGTTTTGATCTCTTGGCTATGGCGGGCGCAAGGAGGGTAGAGAGGCGGCGGTTCTTCTCGAGGAGATGGATCGAGACGCGGCCGGTGGCTTCGACGGTCATTATGTTAGTGCTCTGGAAGACTACGTATATTCATACGACGACATATGTAAGGTGATAGATAGGCAGGAGTAGGTGTGATAGCGGGCAGCGGTCAAGAGGGGACCATGTTACGGAGAGAATGTAGGTAGGTAATGGATGAGGGGGGGGACGGGCATAGGAAATGAGATACTCACAAGTAACAGCCGCGTCGGCAGCGAATCCATTTTGTGAAAGCTGCAGCTGATCATGATGCCCTCCTTCTCCGTAGGCCGGGGGGGCCACATCCATGTTCTCGTCTTCTCCTGCCAGAAGATCCTCATCGATGGGAACTGCGTTTGTCCTACGTGGGCCATCTGACTGAGACTGCTGTGCCTGCGGCTGCTGTGGTTGTGAAGACAACCGCCTGGGCGGTAGTGGTGGTGGACCGGAACGGCCGGGATCATCGTTGGCTGGCATGGTGTTGATCGTTGTGAGAGCTACAGGGACGAATGCCCAGATAGTGAGCTCAACCTAGGTAGTCCGACTTCTGAACACGCCTGTCTCAAGGATTCCGCTTCGAAACAGCAGGAAAGTGAGAAAAGAATGCTGACACCTACAACCTAGTATTTGGGTCATGGGCTGTGTCTGTCTTGTGTAAGGGGAGTGCGGTTAGGTAGGGCAGGCAAGGCGACCTCGAAAGGATGAAGGAGAGGTGTACGTAGTAGTCCGGTCCGTCGGGTCCAGAAATCCTTTCCGAATGTTCGCTTTATTTGTCGCTGGTGTCGGCCAACGAGTGATGATGAGGGAAGGTAGATGTCAGTATAGAGGGGCAGGCAGAGAGACAATGTGATAAGATCGGTTACACACTCCCAGATGACGCACAGGCAAGGTACTTTTTCCACGACGAAAGAGAGCAATCTTGTGATGTGACGGGACGGGACGAGAAAAAAGTACATATACAGGGAAAGAATTCAATTTCCTGAGGTCCTACCCGATGTCATGCCCAAACAAGGGGCGCTACGGTCGGGTCTGGCCAGCCATACAAACCATTAAAGCTATACGCGGAGACGGAGCCTACGTAGTTGAGCCCGTCTCCGCTCCACGGGCTATGCGTTGCTTTGGATGACGAGTGTAAGTGTGGCGGGGCATCAAGCGGGAGCGGCCAGCACTCATGCGCACAGTGCAGGCCGTTTGGTGGCAGATTCCAGGAGCACTCACCTATAAAATCGCACTGTGTGCACTGTGAGGTTCTGCTGCCCTACGCGCGTAAGAACAGGGATCACCTCCATATTTTGTACCCAGGCAGCCTACTAAATCTGGTTCCTCAATTACGCGTATCAAACACACCCAATCCATGACCTTCACTACTCAGCCTCACTTTTCACACATATTCGGCATAATCCGTCACGGAAGTTGGCCATGTTTGAAAGAAATCGGAAGTAGACACCGACTGGCTGCTACGTAACATCGGAATGAAACTGACTAACAACCAAACCCATTTTCAATAGAAGCACCACGAACCGGAACGAATACACGTAAACCAACGAGAAACAGGCCTGCTAAATGAATTGCTTGGGACTCAAAACATCAGACTGGCTCAAGCTATACTACCATCATCTTGCTCATGCTATCGCCATTCAGGAATGCTCCTTGTTTTCGGGGGGTGCAGCACCGCCAGTCGTTGGCAGACCCATGAAGATCTTGAAAGAGTCCTGCAAAGGGGTTAGTACATTACAAGTCCTTGACAAGCAGACGCTGAAACTCACATAGATCATCCACTGCAAACCGGTGAGGGTACCAATCATGACGATTCTGACAGGCAACCCGTTCCAGAGTCCCTTGAAGCCGATGTCCTTGTAGATTCTCGACGTCACCGCACCGAAGCCTTCGCCGGCCTTGCGGTAGGCGTTCAGCTTGCTGACCATGACGTCGGCAGGGTGAGACACAATGGCACAGAGAATGCCCGCTAGATAACCACCGGCAAAGGCCACTCCCGTCTGCGCACCCTTGCTGTAGTCGCTCTTGCTGCCAGGGAGGCGGGCGTAAATCATCTCGACGATTGTCTCGAAGGAAGCGAACTTCATCATTGTATAGGGGATCTGTCTGCCCCACAATGGATAGAGACCCTTGTACAGACCGGAGACGCCTTCAGCAGCTGTAATGGTGCTCAGACCGTTGAGAGTACCCGAATATTGTGACGGGATAGTACCCTGCATCCGAACCTTGATGGCCTCAAAGGGACACAGTGCGATATCGGCCAGGAACTCGGCCGAGGCCGAGGCAGAAAGGTACAATGCCGTCTTGTACCTGTGAGCGGCCTCGGGGCCAGCAATGTCGGCGTAGGTCTTCTTGAAGTATTCATAACAGCCGTACTTGAACGCGCCCTGGGCTGAGTAACCGACAAGGGTTGGGCTCCAACCGACAAAGATACCTCGAAGACCATCGGTGCGAAGGATATGTCTCCAAGCTTGGAAGTTTCCTGAATAAAGCTTGGAATCAATCTGGCGGCGAGTCTTTACGAGATCCAAGGGGGTGACTGCTGTGTGGGTGAGACCCTATATTGACGGCCCCTGTCAGTCCCTAGTTTTGGTTATCATGCCAGGGCAAGCAAGGACTTACACAGGCAAGCAAACCGCCAAATGTGCAGGCTGCATAGTATTTGCCAGAATAGAGCTCAATGTTGCCGGTCTTGGACTGGGCCTTCTTGCTTGCGGCATTGAATTCCCGACTGGCTTCCTCGCTGAGCTTCTTCGCCTTGCTCTTTGCGTCGTCCGCGATGGAGAAAGCAGGGTACAGCTCGAGGCGAGCTTCGAGGGGAGTGCAGGCGTTCGTAGTTGGTTTAGCTGGGTTTGGAGATGGCCCGGTGCCAAAGGTCTTCTGGAGGGTATCCAAGGCAGGAAATAGGGGCGCCATTATGAAGGTTGTTCCTAGTGACGCCAATATGCAGTGTAAGTGGTAAGTCCAAGCGGGCAGAGGATTCTGTTCTATGCCATGATATCCGAGTCCAAGCTGGATACTGTACCCAGAGTCAGAAAGGCTAGGAACTCACCAATTGGAATGAATAGAATCGCGATAGGTATTGAGAAAGAATATCAAAACGAGGACCAACTCTGATCGGTCAACACCGTTGAAATTGTTAACAGTTAGCAGGTATCAGTTGAGGGGAATAATTAGATAAGGCAATCCGGAGTTAAGAAGATTACGGAACCCAGGAAGGATCAGACGGTAGGATTATATGTGCCTGTTGATGACAGGGAAGGTAAGGCTCGGTTACTCAAATCTGAGCTAGTCGGGGTCGGATGAAGGGCTACAAGATGGCTCAAAACCTGCCAACAAGATTTTCAGTCAATTCATGATGCTTTATCCGGCTGTTCCGTTAGATCTTTCTGGATCTTCAATCCAACTCGACCAGTAGCAGTCGTATTTTCATCGCAAAGTGCCCGCTGAGTGACGATACTGCCCGGATTCTGACAGCCAAAACCGGTGACGTCGTTTGGCGGGGCAGCTCTCCAAGCCAGTCACTTCATCGCAGCTTATCGCAAAACCGTTATGGCTCACTATGCCTGTTGATTGCTTGGTATCATTGACGCTTTCAACCCGCTGTCGCAATGCAGTTGAGGAGACAGCCGTGACCGATGACTTCCGGCGATATCCGCTTATACACTAGATATATCACATCACGATGTCTTCTTATCCTTGAGCAGCCTTAAAGAAGGCCAGCCATAGAAAAAGAAATAGCTCCAATTGACCCCAGAAAGAGCAAGCACTGACCAGCCCTGAAGCACCCCCACACATCGCCTTAGCTAATAACATGTGATTGGTTCGCAGGGGAGCACCCGGACCACTGTCAAAGACTCGTTCTGATTTCCGTGTCACCCCATCCACTGACCGCCAGTGACTGAACTAACAGATGTCAGAGTGACCTCCTCAACCTTTCAATTGGCTTTTTTTTTCTCGGCGTTATACCAATCTTCCACCGACATCTTTCCAAACAACAACCGAACGATCAATAGTTGTTAGAACTAGCACAAAATGACCGACGTAATGGCTCAACCATCAACAACTTCCAAGCCGTTTGTCTCCAAGTGGGCGTCCCGGTATCGCGGGGTAAGTCTTCTCGCTACAGCCTCCCCTTATTCATACCAAACCCACCCCTTTTTTTGTACCCGAATTACTAACACGCCAATGCAGGCAACAGTGGAAGACCTCGACCCCCCCCCCGCCCTCTCCCTCACCCCCTCGGACTCCATCTCCCTCGCCCTCCTCTCCGCCTTCGAGCGCGACTACACCCACCTCACCATCGTGTCCTCCTCGAACCGCGCCCTGCTAGGGTACATCTCCATCCCACACCTGCAGTCCCTCCTCGAGTCGGGCAAGGTCAAACCCGAAGGTGAGATCAAGTCGGCCATGATCAGGTTCCAGCGCAAGGGGGCGCGCTACACAGTCATCACTATGAACACACCTCTGGAGGAGCTCGAAGGGTTTTTCGAGGGCAAGGACAATGACGGGCAAAAGCAGGACTTTGCGGTGATTACGGATGCAGGGAGGAGGTTTGTGCTGGGTGTGGCGACGAGAGGGGATTTGGAGGAGTTTGTGAAGAGGAGGCCTGCATGAAGGGGCTTGTGGATTGTTTTGAGAGGGACCGGGGGGGAGGATAGGTAGGAAAGTTGGAAATCAGGAATAAATGAGAAACTGTCAATCATGAGTCGGCGTTGCATGGGGCAAATAAATGGGAGCATTCAACATGAAAAAGGAAACTGGGATGGGTGGGAGGATTCAATCTCATGCAAATACCCAAGATATCATAGGGGAGCTTGGATTCCCTCAAAGTTCACGCAAAATTGGCAATCTGTTCAGAGGATGAGAAGTGTGCTCATGGTTAATTTTTCATGGCGCATCAGGCGTTTGGATATTCCACACAGGAGACAAGAGATTGTAGTTAACTTGGGATGATGATCTTTGGCTTTCTAACATGACAAAAAGAAATAGCGATGCAAAACTCCTGCAAAACTCGCGTGCAAGCTAACTAATACTTGTTGATAACATTTCAAGCAATCCAAAGCCAGTCCTTACCACCCTTTCTCTTGCTTTACTTAACTTCCTCAATTTACTCAAGGTAGTCATAATACAACTGCAACTCAACCCTCTCGGATCCCTTGGCAATCACCACATTCCTCGCATACCGCCTCTTCCCATCGCTGCACTCCTTGAACCCCCAAATTTGGGTGGCGGTCCACCCGGCATCATAGCTCTCGACATAACTCAGCAAGTGAGTCTCGCCGTTGGGACCACCCTTTTCAGCGTCGGTCTCGATCCACCCCGACTTCAAAAAGTTGTCAGTGATCTCACTGGTGGAGATCCACTTGGACTGGCCCTTGACGTGACCGAAGAGCCAGTCGGAGTGGTCGCGGAAGGTGTAGTCGAGGCAGCGCTTCTCAGTTGAGCCCTTCATGCCGCCGGTGCCGGTCTGCTCAATCTCAACGTGGGTAAATTGATCGGCGGAGGGCTCAGCCGGGGGGGAGGCGGGGGCGGAGAACTGCTTGATCTCGAGGGTGACGGTCGCGAGGCCGACCATCTTGCGGGTCATCCAGCCGACGCCCTGGAGAGCTAGGCCGGGCTCGATTGGGGTGGAGAGGGTTTTGTTCTAGATGGAGTTAAGAGAGAAATTGTTGAGAAGATGGGGGATTATGTTTAAGAGACATACCATAACCCATTTTCCGTTGAGGTTGCCAATGGTCTTGGAGGCGGGAGCAGCCATTTTGAATGTAATGTGATGGTGAGAGAGAAGCTATGTGTAGTGGGAGAGAGTTGGAGGTAGCCCGAGAGTTGACTTGCGTTCTTTAGTACGAAGGCGAGTGTGGGGTAGTAGTAAGCTGTGAAAAGATGGAATGGGAAGTGATGAAGTGAGACAGAGAAAAGAGAAACAAACAAAGAGGACTTGGTCTTAATTATATTCCTATTTCTCCTAGCCTCTCTCTCTCTTTTTCTCTCTGTCCTTGTCCCAATCTCTATTAGCTAGGCTTGGTATCTGCCGGTGGGGTAGCGTTGTAAGAATGGGTAGCTTGTCACAAGGCGGGGGGAGTCGTCGTAGCGCACTGCTCGTTCGACAAGCATGAAACTGGGGCCTGGGCAGCGGCCGAGGTTGAGACTTTGGCTTGCTCACAATTCTCACGAGCATGCGCAAGCAGGCGCAGGGCCGGGCAAGCCTTGCATGCGGGAAGCATTGGCTTCGGATGGATCCCCTGTTTGGAGGATATCGGCCGCGGCGGGCGATCCTAGTATGACGCAGCGTTGCATAGCGTGGGGAGGAGGGAGGTTTTTCTAGCAGCTCGTTTTCTCAATTGTTGCCTTGTGGCCTCTAACTTCTATGGCTGGTTTGCTTTTGTGAGGTTTGCTTTGCTTGCCCATTGCTGCTGCGGCCGGCAGAGCGGGACGAGACTTGCATTGCATGTCTCCGAGTCCGCATCTGTGAAATGCCAGCGTGCCAGCCTGGAACCAACACTATGAGCATGATAGAGACACCTGTTGGGAACGGTACATACATGGCCAACATAAGTATGGTACATCCGCTTGATCGCGCCTTAACTATTGCGGTCCAGATAAACTTTAGCTATTTTCAGGAACCCTCTTCGGAGTCCTCGTGCGAATGTGTTTCTGCAATATACCCAGCAGTCTGGATCACTTGCTAACGTATGTAAGTTCCAAAGCATATCAACTTCATTTTGAAACACGGGATATCACCACTTTCCGCCCCCGAATTCATCAAGTCTGTGGTTGTTCAAATTGACCGTTGATCAGGATAGCTTGAAATGAGTGCCCCTCCCCCCTGCCTCCCTCCTTCCCACTAAGACCAAAGCCAAGACTCCCACTATGAATAGTGCGGGGTAAAAATAGTGCTGCCACCGAGGTTCCATTTTCCACGTGAAAGCGCCGTTGACAGCCAAAACACCAACGGGGTGCTACAACTGTTCACACTGACGACTCAGGTGCCAATAAATAGGGTTCAGGTCCATTGTTTGAACTGTTTAATATGTTTCGAGTATTATTCCAATGTAATAGTATATGTTGTAACACCAGCTCATGCAGTATTAACCTAACCCGTTTCTTTCCACCTTTCCCTTCTCGCCCTTGCACCATGCCCCCTTACCGACCACAACGCTAAACTAAAAACAAACAAAAATTACTGTGAATCGGTATATCCTAGTATTCCATTCAACAAGCTCCCCTGAGCTCCCCAAGTTCCGAGGAAGATGCGCCTCTCTCCCGCCGTACATTAGCTCCGCATCGTAGACCCTCCCTCGGTGACGGCCAGGTCACATTTCCCAAAACCTCATCCACCACACGCCTCGGGGTTGTATTTTGCCCCTTCTCTTTATTCTAGCCCAGATACCTTCCCCAACTCCTGACGATAGGGTATATAAGAACCTCAAGGCCACCACTTCATCTTCTTATAACTCTCAATCACCTCCTCCACCAACTCCTTCGAAATCTTGGGCTTCTCATACGTGAAGCCAACCACATCCTCTAGCCTCGAGCCATCCATACTCAAGTCGGTATCTTTTAGCAACTCCTTCTCCATGAAAGGTGTCAGAGGTCCCGGCCTGGTAATCCCAGCTTCCGCGAGAAGATCGGCCCATGGCCCCAAAAGTTCATCATTGACATCGTCCACCACACTGTCGAGGTTTAGCTTGGCAAATGTGCTGATCAACGACCCCTGGAACCCCGTGCTGATGCCAAATACCTCCCCGATAATATCAGCCATGGTCCCTTGAGTCGTCACCCCCTTGTCGACAACATTGAATGTTGGCACCTTGCCCATCTTGGCATCGTCCCACTTTGCCTTACCAGCTGTATACCAGCCCGTGATGGCCCAGAGAGCCCTCGAGACATCGTCAATGTGAACTGTGTTTTGGCGCAAGTCCTTCGTCCAGAGCCACTTCATCTCCGACTCGAGGGCCTTGTACACCCTGGCCATGCAGAGAGCTGTAGCAACCCATTGAGACGCATATGGACCGTACACATGGGCAAGTCGTACGATAACCATATTCAACCTGTGCAATAATATTAGCCACTCAACTCCAGAACAGCATTTTGATCAGGCAAAAAAAAAACATACCCCTCGATCTTAGCCAGCTCCTCCTCAGCCTGCAGTTTAAAAACCGCAATCTTGCTCCAAGGCTTCAGCTTGTCCTGCTCCTTACTGGGCGCCGAATCCGGCTTGTACACCATCCCCGTGCTCAACTCCACAAAGCACTTCACCCCCCTCTTCGCCGCTTCCCTCCCTACGTTCAGCGACAGATCAAACGACCGCAGCTTGTACACCTCATCCTCTTGCGAATAGCGAGTCTCTCCACCGCAGTTGAATACATAATCGAATTGTTTCCCGTCGGCACGGTCGAATATCCTGGGGAGGGATTCTATTTGACTTGTTAATATGAAAACAAAGAAAATAAAGGAGTAGGTTCGTAGAAAGAGAAGACATACGCTCTCTGCTCGCATCCGCCTGCACAAACTTGGCTCCGGCGCACGCCTCCTCAAACTCCGAAGGCAGCCACGCGAGCTGCGGGAGGACCTTGTCGACGATGCGCACGTCAGACGCAAGGTTATTTTTGTGAATGTGCTGAGCCAGGAACCGGCCGATGTAGCCGAGACCGCCGATGATCAACACCGACGGTTTTTCCGCCATGATGTCTCGTTTGTTTAGAGGGGGGGGCGGGTTTCTTTTCGCTGCCGAAGTCTCGGGAAGGGGGGACGCAAGGATGGGCGTGCACGAGGTTTAGTTACTGGCGCTGTTTATTGGTATAATCGGGGCCGTATGTAGGTATTAAGTAGCGTTTTTGAAACAAAATCGTGTGCTGGTGTTCGTTCGAAAAAAGGGCCAACCTGGAAAGTCTGGGGTGCGCTGTTGAAAAATTTCGTGGGTTGGGTCGGAGCTCCCGAATGACGCAGAGTAGACAAGGGAGGTAGGTGTTCGAGAAATCCGGGAGAAGGCAAACAGTCAGGGGTTGCGGGAGGATTGGTGGTCAAGTGAACACGAGAAGAAGACGAATGGGAGAGGGGGGCCCAAGGATATCAACCTCTGTCGTTCCGCTCCACTGTTGCCGCGAAAAACGAAAAACGGAATGCAACACCTGCACGGCGTGTG
This sequence comes from Triangularia setosa, assembly GCA_033296915.1. Classification (NCBI taxonomy): domain Eukaryota; kingdom Fungi; phylum Ascomycota; class Sordariomycetes; order Sordariales; family Podosporaceae; genus Triangularia; species Triangularia setosa. The sequence goes on along the minus strand of MU866208.1, from coordinate 70,074 downwards.
TGCTGCTGGAAACCCAAGACTTTCTCCTTTAGAGTGCAGTTGATAGACTGGGTCCCAAGGTTGGTTCTCTCCACTGTTTCTTCCTGGCGATGGCTTTTCTATTGCTGGCTTATTAATAGCGGGAGGTTGATAATAAAATGTGCGAAGGGAGAGCTGCTTCGAACGGATTGCCAAGCAGGGAAGCCCACTGCTGGACTCATTGACTGGGGCTGCGGTGGGTGGAGTTCTTATGCAAACCGCAGATGGGGGAGAATAGCAGAAACACTGGGTCAGGACGGCTGTTTGTCACGGTATATTGTGGGTGATTGGGGTCTGATATTGCGACCTTCTTCAAGTCATCAAGCATGGATGGTACGACCTGTCAAGAATTGGGTCGTGTTGTGTTGTTCATCCGAACTTTGACCTGCTGTCAGTTTGCAGCAGATGTCTCTCCTTTCGGCCGCACGGGGTCCCCGGTGGACCTAGCTTGGCTTCAGCTGCTCCCGTCTCCTTCCCATCCCATCATCAACTCTGCAGCATCTTGTTATTGCGGTCGCTCGATCCCAACGACTGCAAAAAAGCTGCAACGCTGTGTCCAGAAACAGATGCCATCAGGGGTCGCACAGCATCAACAAGAGACACGCCGGCACCGCTAACCCGAAACATAGGGCATCCTACGTCCCACAAGCAACGCCCTGCCCCGCTTGATCATGGATGAGTCTCTCAGGAATTATCAGTCCTCACACGCAGCATCACCCACGAGACACAGCGTGTCGCGCGGTTACCACGTCCGGCAAAAGGATCATCCACGGAATGCAGGTTTGGGAGGTCTGTGTGGCTGCAGTTTATGGTTCCTGTCTATTTCTGCGCCTCTGCATTCTCTGGGTTAAAGATCGGCTTGGCCTTCGAGCCTTCCCAACCATCCCCCTTTCCATTCGAGCCAAGCTGCTGCCAGGACTTTCTTCTTCCAGTAGGTTGGTTTTGGAAATTTGTCACTTCACAAATTTTGGCTTCCTGCACCGCGCCGTACACGGGATATCAAGTCATCGTCTCGCCGCCGCGGGCCGTCGGGGTTCATCCTAGAGGTCAGATGTCGCTGGAATTTCCCACTGAAATCCCAGCGGCAACAGCCCGGAACAAAGGTGGTGACGGCATACTCCGCCAAGGAGAATCCCTTCCCGCTCAGGGGCAAACACCCTCTCTCAGTGATCCTGCCTCCTGCATTAGGCGCTATCGATTCCTTCTGGAAGCATTCCTCTATCGGCCAGGTTTGGATTGCATGGCGTTTCCCAATGAAACAATCCGAGGTGCGCTTTACAAAAAAGACACAACAACGGTTCGAGGTTTTATGAGGGCGATGAGGTCGTGTGTGGTGCTGGCAATGACCAAAACCGTAATATGATACTTGTTGCAATTCTTGTTCCGTGATTCAGGGGCGTCCCGGAGGAAATCTCGGTCTTGCTGTCAAGAGCTTTAAGCCCGAGCTGATACAACAACAGATTACCGACCCGATATCCCGTGTCCATCACGAGGCTTGTCAACCCAAACGCATTTTTGGCATTTTTCATTGAACCAGGGGCCTCAGCAAACTCCTGGTCAGTGCGTCTGATGGTTTGCCAAAGCACCGTGCAAACACTCCGGCCGAGGAGACGGGCACAGCAGGATAGCCTCGTCATCAGCGGCAGAGTGTGTGCTACGATGGGCTGGTGTCTTACTCAGTCACCTCACCTCGCTGATTACTATACATATTCCTGACATCAATTGTGGCCAATTTTTCTCCGGCCAGATTGGGACACTTCATCCCATTATCATCGAGTCTAGATCTTTCAAAAAAATCACTTTCGGAGGATGCTGGATGTTCAAGACACCAGCCCCCAAAGTCTCCTGCAGTTGACATTCGTCGTCATAAGCGAAGGACAACGCCGTGGCGTCAAACTTGTCGATGTCGGCTACTTCTGGCCCCAAGAAGAATCAATATTTGGGGAACGCAAAACGTTCATGATGGTGGCATCATGCTTCTTTAGTCAATCGTTGATGATAACGTCGGTGAAGATTTTACAGCCACTGACAACTCTGAACAAGCGAAACCCTTCGGCGTTCGGGGAATCTCCAACCAAAATGTAAAGCTAACGACAACTTCAGCTCACCGGAGGGACCCCCGTAGCTGCTTGTCCACCACCAGCGGCGTAGCCTTCCCATCAATTCGGTTCTCATCAACCTGGAACGAGCCTTGCAGAGGTCGGTACCAGAGTTCAGATCCTCTTGGACCACCTGAAAAGAATGTCAAGATCTCAAAGCTCCAATCTTGCCTCCCGCATCGTGCAGTTGAAGAAGATATCAGGACTGACTGTCCGTCCGTGTCATATGCAGGTACCATGCGCAGCTAAAACCGTTCGGCTCTGCCGTCACTTTAGCCCAGACATCATCGTTACTTGGGCAGGCTTGCTGCAAAATACATGTGTACACTAGAGCTAACCCCATATCAGCAATGACGGAGTGGCCAGACCCAAACGATTCCAATACCGGGGTAAGGGAAGGCCCAAAATAGAAACTGCCAATTTCCCCCGGAGTCTTGTTGACCTTACGAGGTGACGCAATAGTAAATCTATTCCGGCATACCTAAAACGGTTAACGGTAGCGGAATCGAGGTCCTCGGCCTTGGTGTCGGCAGCCCATGTTGATGCTGCTGCTACTCCTCCTCCAGCTCGGCGCCATGTGAAAACATTACGGTCCTCATATTTTCCCCCCAGCTGAACCAAGTTGTCTCGGGCCACCCGGAAACTAAACTGACACCTACCCAAGACACCGGTTTAGCCTCTTCCACTATATGGGGAAATGGCTTCAAGACCCCCGGGATCAACGATATATGATATCAACAGTGTGTCTTGTCTTTTTTTAAGAAAGAAACAAAAAAAAAGATGTTAAATCTCGATGTCGCTAATTCAAAGACAACGAACTAAATCTACATGACCGCCACCTCATTAACTTCATCACGACCTCCCCTGCTCATCTCCGCATACTCCCAATCAACTCCCTCTGCGTCTCCCTATCCCTTTGCCCTTGGCTCAAGCTCCCAATGCTCCTCAAATCACCCACCACATCCTTTGCCTTGCCGAAGTAAACCTCCTGTAGGAGATTTCTCATCTTGAGCTCCATGTCCTCCACAAGGCGGCCAATGTTGGCAATGTGACTCTCATCGCTCTCGACGGGGAGGTCCTGCTCGACCTGGCGCGTCATGTTACCTGACAAATCAACTTCTCCGAGGGAGGCGCCCTTGGTGGCGAGGGTGAGGATGACGGTGGAGGTGAGGCGGTAGTTGGAGGTGCGGCCGCGCTCAGAGGCTTCGAAGACGTGGATCGAGTCCCAGACGCCCGAGGTGGTGGTGTCGCCTTGTGGAGAGGCTATTTTGATCGTTCATTAGCATAGGTTTCATAGAGCCCTGGCGTAGAGCAGGAGATAACACAAACCCTTTTTCAACAAAACCACCCCCGCAAACCCATCATCCAGGTTCCAGAAATACACCGAGCTCACACCCCCCTCGTAGTACAGCTCTCTGTAGACATCAAACGCCTCGTTGGCCTTGATCTCCATTTTTCTCACTCTCTCGCCCGGAACTGCGCCTTCACCGGCACCCTCATTGCTGCCTCCAGCCCCGACACCGCCGGCGCCGGCTTCGTCAAGGGGAGGGTCGAACTGGTTGGACCAGGGGGAGCGGTACGAGTCGCCGTCGCGGTTGTAGTCGCAGAGGAGGTAGTCGCGGCCGGTCTGCTTGCAGCGCTGGACGGTGAGGGGTTGGTCGACGGAGGAGAGGAGCTCTTCGGCGAGGTCAGGGTGGAGGGAGATGATGTTGGAGAGGTGGTCGGTGGTGTGTTTTGGGTTGAGGCGGCGGAGGAGGTCCCTGTTTGTTACTACTTAGCATGGGAAGTGATCTAGATGGGAGACGGGAAACCTTACAGTGCCGAGTCAAATGGGTCGGGGGAAGACATTGTGACGGTAGTTTCTTTGATGCTGTTAATCACAGTTTGTAGGTGAGCTTTTGGGTAGTTCAACGCCCAGCGGGGTCGGGTCGGAGCTCACAGGGCGGCGGCCTGAAAGCCGTTGTGGGGAAATCATGGCGGGGCCTGGGCTGTCAGGGGTGGGCTCGTGCGTGCTGCGTTTCGGACAGGGGTCGTCCCCTAATTGCCTGCCGGGGGTGTTCATCTTCACTGCACGTCAACGTCAACAATGTTGGGTTCTTGATCATTTTTCATCAATCTCGAGGGATGGTCTTGATAGTCAGGAATTGACATCATGGCATCTCAAAAACCCCCACCAGGAGGCTCAACTGTGAAGAATGATAAGAAGAAAGGCGTGTCAGGGCTGAACCTTGATTCAAACGGTTCAGGCATTAAGTTGCTGGGTGAGTGAACTAGCCCTGTGTACATGAATTTGAGATCAACTAACAATTTCATAGATACCATCCTCTCAGCCTCCATACCAGCCCTCATACTCATGCATCTCATCATTGTCCCCTACACCAAAGTTGAAGAATCCTTCAACATTCAAGCCACGCATGATGTCCTCGTTTACGGAACCCCATCCTCCAGCATTCACAGCAAACTCTCCAACACCTACGACCATTTCGCCTTCCCCGGCGCCGTCCCCCGAACCTTTGTCGGCCCGGTGTTATTAGCTGGCATCTCCCAACCCATAATCCTTCTCCTCGGCTTCCAACACGCCCAATTCATCGTCCGGGCTTTACTAGGACTGTTCAACGCCTTCAGTCTGCACGTCTTCACCCGCAACCTCCGTCAAGCCTACGGCCCTGCCACAGCAAGATGGTATCTCCTTCTCCAAGTCAGCCAATTCCACATCTTGTTCTACGCATCCCGCACCCTCCCTAATATGTTCGCCTTCGGCCTTACCACCCTCGCAAGCTCCTACTTGCTCCCCAATCCAAAGAGCATCAGGTCTACTCCCCGCCGTCAACGCCTGGCAATAACAATGTTCGTCTTCGCCGCAGTAATCTTCCGATCCGAAGTTGCATTACTTCTTGCCGCCAACCTATTCTATTTAGTCTTACTCCCCGCCATCTCCATCGATCAAATCATCTTCCCCTTCGCCGCCTCTTTCGCCATCGCTCTGGCAACCTCGGTCCCAATCGACAGCTACTTTTGGCAAAAGCCTCTCTGGCCAGAACTTTGGGGTTTCTACTACAACGTTGTCGGGGGTAACTCCTCAAACTGGGGGACGTCGCCGTGGTATTACTACTTCGTCTCAGCTCTGCCAAGACTGCTGGTCAACCCGCTCTCTTACACAATTCTCATCCCGTATTCGCTATACCACCCGGCTTTGACCCCCGCAGCGAAGAAGCTCGTCATTCCTTCTTTGCTATTCGTGGCCATTTACTCCTTGCAACCGCATAAAGAAGCAAGGTTCATCTTTTACGTCGTCCCCTCTCTAACAGCAGCTGCTGCCTTGGGGGCAGCGACCCTGTCTCGAAAATCTCAGCTTGTCACTTTTATTCTATTTGTTTCGATGTTGGCCTCGTTCGCCATCTCAACTGGAATGCTATTGATATCATCACTCAACTACCCTGGCGGCGAGGCCCTTTCTTACCTCGCCACCTCCCTAGCTCAATCAGCATCCACCAACCCAGGAGAGGTCGTCTCTATTCATGCAGATGTGCTGCCCTGCATGACGGGCGTCACCCTTTTTGGGTCTTCGGCCGCGGCAGGGTCTGCGTTCCCGAAATTGGAGCCAGATGGAGGGCTGATCTTCCATGAAAAGGGGAGCAGGAATAAGGGGGTGGTTATCAAAGTGGACAAGACGGAGGATGAGAGTGATTTGGTCCATGAGGAGTTTTGGAGGGGGTTTAAATATGTGCTAACGGAAGATCCGGATAAAGTGAGAGAAAGAAGCAAAGAGGTGGATTGGGAGACGTTGGGGGTTGTGAGGGGGTTTGGGGGGGTTGAAATTCTGAAGCCAGGACAGGGATGGGATCAAAGGGACGAGGTGAATGTTGTAGGGAAGGGGAAGATACTTGAGGGTATGAAGGAGAGGATGAGGAAGCTAACGGGGGGTTGGTGGGTTGGGCCGGCGATGGTGGATAGGGTTTGGATATTGAGACGGGGGAGTGGTGGTGATACGGGATGGAAGGGGAGGGAGGAGAGTGCGTAGGTGCAGGATTTGTGCATCAATCGACAAAAAGAATGACAACAGCTACCATTTGAAACCATGGCTTCTCTTTTTCTATTCGCACATGCGTCTAAATGCGCCAGTCAGCCATGTACTCGCAAGAAGCTACCGCTGTACCAGGCTGCGCACAATGCAATCTCCCGATCTCATCAAAGCTGACTGACTCGTGGCTTACTCGTCAAGGGTAGGTAAGAAAAAAGAGAAGCGAAGGAGTCAGCCGGTACCAAGTGGTCAGCCCCCAACGAGTTATACCACTGAGGCAAGATAGGCTGCTACTTCGCTGGAAACAAGTGGCCGAACTCAACCTTATGTGCCTATCTTTAGGGTACTCTGGTTCATATCATGGTTGGCTTTGGGGTTATGCTTTGATCCAGTACGCCACTCTGAAAATCCAAGCATGGAGAGAAAGAGGTATATAAGATTGTGTTTGGAGTGGTTACTCTCAGCGAAGTAGCTTCATCACAGCTAGCCTAAATTGAACTGTGCTGAGTCGGTTACAAATTGTAAGAAGTATGCCTGACAAGGGTACCTTCGCTTTTTCTTTTTTTGTTGCTCTTTATTTCAGATATCATATTGTCTGGCGGCGCTGGGGTGGGCATCGAAGATACTTCTAGGGGGCGTGAAGCGTCGGTGTTCGATTCTTTCTTTTTCGCTTTCAATGTCTTTTTGGACTGCTGGGTATACCTGGAGGGCTCAGAAGGTGAAAAGATGTCCTCAGTCCCATGCCAAGACCCCAGCGCCACTACCACCACTTGGTGACCTTGGGGTATGAACTTTGTTTCCGTTGAAGAAAATCAGCGAAGTAGCTTCCAAATACCATCATCTTGATGAATCATGTATTCGGACAATATTGCGAGGGCTTGGGGAGCTCAAGCACACATTAGATGTGGTCTCCTTCGCTTTTGTTTTTGCTGTCAATAAATCCTAGGACAGGACGGGGTCAGTCTACCTTCTCTTGAGATGAAGCATCTTTTTTGGTTACTTGCCGCAAGTATCTGCGTGTAGGCTTCGATTTAAGACGTTATGTGTTCAAGTTGCTGTCTTCCCGCTTAGTTTTTAATTTTTGTCTTGTTGTTACGGTGTAAGTGGTCTTTGATAGGGAAAAAAGATGTCCTCAAGTCCATGCCAAGAGCTCGCCACTCACGCTACTCACGCTACTCACACAGGCAATTGGGGGGTATCATCTTTGTTCCCGGCAAGAAATACCAGCGAAGTAGCCGATAAATAATATCTTCGGATGAATCATAATCTGAAAGGATAACCACTGGGTCAGGAGGCTAGCCACTCCGAGAACATCTATTTGTAGATGCTCTTTGCTTTTTGCTTTGCACTTTTTGCTTACAGCAGTTGGGAATGCTCACAGTCATCAACCTCTCTTTATTTTTGGGCAACATGATTCCTCAGAAGGTGCCGCAAATGTCCACATGTTAACTGAAATGGAAAGCATGATGCGTTCGAGTCTTTGTTTAGTCTCCCTGCTGCTTTTTTTGAGCCCAGAGGGAGAAAGATGTCCTCAATTCCATGCCTAGACCGACCCAGCCACTTACGCCACAAACAGCCAAATGGGGACCAAGAGATATCATCTTTGTTTCCGACCATGATTATCAGCGAAGTAGCTGGGGAAAAAAAGCCGCCTTTAGATGTATTTACCACGATTATATCCGTAGATATAATCTACGGATAGCCACCACGGGTCTCGGGGCTGCGAGGACACCTGCTTGCAGGTGTTCGACCTTACTTCGCTTTTTGCCTCGGCTCAGAAATCTCCCAGCTGTCGGGGGATGCTTGCTGCCCTCAGCTTCAAACTTTTGGGTAGCATATTTCCTGTTAGGTTGACATGAATGTCTGCGTGTAAACTGGCAAACAAGGCGTTGCATATTCGAATGTCTCTTTCTTCATTACTTTTCTCTTCTTTGAGTCCTGGGACTGCCTGGGCGGCCTAAAAAATATGTCCTCAAATTTAGATTCGGCTAGTCAAACCTCGTGAAAGCATTGAGAGCTGGGTAAACCATCATCTTTTCCGAGCTTGTCTTCCAGCGAAGTAGCTGATATCAGACGACAAGTTTATGTGCTGTCACAAACATGAGGGCCTGGGGGGTTTGGCATCTCTAAGATGTCTCCTTCGCTTTTCTTTTGCGCACCTACTTCGCGTGAAACCAGGCCCCCAACGGAGCGCTAGAGGCAGAGAGCTTCCAGTCATGATGCTCATGAAGACAGCTTTTTTTTGTCCTTTACGCACACATCTATGGTTAAGCACAAAGTCAAAGATATCCCGAGTTCGAGTGTCTCGTCGCTCATGTCTTTTGCCTTTTTTGTGGTCTAAGCAAAGCCTGAGGAGGCAGAAAAGATGTCCTCAATCTCCATCAGGCATTGAGTGGGTTAGTGGTGTCTTGTAGACCGGACGTGGACAATGGGGGTAGATCATCTTCTTTTCCGGAGGCAATCAACAGCGAAGTTAGCTGATACCTATGCAAACCTTACCTGTGGCTCTGGGGGATATTGACATCTGACAACGAGACGTCACCTTCGCTTTCCTTTTCCCCCCCTTCGATATCCCTTTATTCACAGACAGCCAGGGCAACCCCTCGCTGTCGAGCTGCCTCAGTCTCTAGAGAAGAGTGCTCTGTGACTGTTTACCGCAAGCATATGCGTATAGACTTCGATTCAAGACGTCGCAAGTTCGAGTTTTGCATTGTTTCTTTTTTGATTCGCTGTCTTGGAAGTCAGACCCGGGGGCATCTTCCGGGGTGGGAAAGATGTCCTCAATGTACAGGGGTGTATCACTGGGCACCTCAACATGAAAGTGCCAGAGCTGGGGCGTTGATGTGAGACTCTAGAACAGGATTCAGATACAGAGTAAAAAAATATCGATACGGTTTATTATTCTTATCACTGCTCGTAGTTCGCTTGTTCTCCTCGAGCTCGGTGTGCTGCCAACCGCTGTCTAAGACTGCCCTTAAGAGCATCCCACAGACTAAACACCAACGTAACATGAGCTAGAAACAGGCAAACTGCCTGATCTAGCTCATCTATCTGTAGACGCTTTTCGGAATCGCTAAAGATAGTCTGAGGGCCAAGATTTGGTTTGTCGACATGTACTTGGTCTCGCTCACAGCCCCTAGAATGATTATGGCAGTTTGAACAGCCATGAAAGGAAGAGATATAATAGGCCATGCCGTATCCAACCATCGCTTGGCTGTCGACAAAATGAGGCTCAGTCTGGAGCTTACGAGATGAAACCGTCCTCGTACCTTAGATCTAAAGAGACGGTGTCCCTGTGTTGAGGCCAGCGAGGAAGTATGACAGGATGGATCGTGCTAGTCAAAACCGAGTGAAAATAGCTGACTTGAGATTGCCAGTCCAATGGCGACCACTACTGTTGTTATGATGCCACTTATGACCACCCTGTCAAAGTTGTAACAAAACGGCCGCACCATGTTACTCTCCTCGACAGGTAAGCCCCATCCAGTTTTGAACATAATGGCCTGGTAGTCTCAGCTTCTGCTTCAATTTTCCCATTCTCGGACTAGCCGGAAGAAAAAGAACTCACACTTACCCACTCTGTCGACCAAGTAAAAACACTCACCACCAGTACATCACTGCCCTCCTCATCTAATCCCTCCAAACCGCCAGCCCAAAAAGCGCCACAGCGAAACCGGAAAATGTCTCGCACACTGTCAACGGTGCTTCAACAGCAGAGGCAAATTGTTGAGAGGCGATGTCAGAGCTTGTAAACAGGGTTTTGAGACTTGAACTTGATGAGGCGGATGCTTGAAAGAAGAGCAAGGTGTAAACATGACCGACTGCTACCGTTGGAATGGTAACTGCTATGATGAAGTCGGGTGAGATGGTGTTGGAGTGGGAGTATTTAGGGTTAAAAGTTCAGGTGACGAAGAGAGAGATGAGGACGCAGAACCAGCCTCCCATGTTGCCCGGTCCATAGATGGAAGACACCTGACTGAACCTGTCGAATGTAGAGTCGTTATCATTGGAAATGTTCATCGTGTTCAGGGAACGGTGGTAAAGTGTTAAATATTGTCCGCTTGTTGTGGAATGAGAGTCGTGGTAATAGAGTACGTATCGAGACTGGATTTAACATGCAGAGCTTTCGAAGGGGTCGTAAGCAAACAACTTAGCCCCTTAATACTTCCTGTTTGACTCCCCCGAACTGACTGTCACAGTTGATTACATGACATATCGAAGCTATATCATGTCGCAATGATTGATTCGAGGCTGAGCCAAACTCCTACAGCGTCACTAACCACTGAGTGTAGGATAATATACAACAATACACTACAACCATTCTCACTGTGCCTCACTCGAGATGTTGCTGAAACCCTAAAGTTGAGCAATGCCTCGTCGAGAGCCGCATCGAGCTGTAAAGCCGCGTCGGCCAGGATCTGAAGCCCGATACGGGCCGTGATTGGTCTAGACATTGAATAGACGTTGGCAAATGGAGAAGAATGGCTGTTTCTGAATATTGTCACTCGGTCATGGGATGCTTCGTTTCGGCTCTTTGCAAAGGAGCTAGGAGGAGCGAATTAGATGTATTTCTCACCCGGAGTGTTCACTCTCCAAGTCCAGTGGTCGGGCACGCGAGTGGCGTCCACTAAGTGTGCTCATCAACCTATTTTCTGTCAAGATAAACAGCGAAGTAGCAAATACCTTCTTCAGGGCCATTGAAATTGTATCTTCGGATGCCTTCGCTTTTTCGTTTACCTGCTAGGTATATCAAGCTCCAGACTCACCTTGCCAGCTTCTTCTCCATGCTCATCGCACCCTAGGAGCTCAAGGGAGTCCTGTTGCTGCCTGTGACCCTGTTTACAGGTTAAGATGACGCAGCGGTATGTGTGTCTTCTCAAGCTGAAGACGTCGGGGTTCGAGTTAAATGTTTACCGGTCTACAATTCTTTTTACTTAATCACTTTTACAATCAGTAACGACTAATAGAGCGGCTGGTGTGACGAACTTCCGGTCAGAACCTCTGAAAGCGATACTGGGTCGAAGGCTGCTTCTGAATAACGGTTCGGTGTAGCCAAAAGGTACACAACAAAGATCACCAATTGTCTCTCGTAATTGCTTGGTCCTAAGAACTCACGATGTGGATTGCATACTACAGAACTGTCTACAACCAGCCAGTTCCTCCGTATATATAGACCATGGGTTGTAACAGGCTGAGCCCTGGCATGGACCTCGGCAACCCTCGGCCCTGATGAAGCTATTCCCAGAACGCACAGATCACTACTCCAGAACCTTCTATCACCACGCACTGGCCAACGCACTCAGCCATATCAGAGGCTCATGTGCCAAACCTTCTCTTTCTCTTTTTCTTGTCTTCTTCAAGTTCAGCGTACTCGTAGAGCGGCCTAGCTAGTTGCAATATACTACCTTGAGACCGTTACATGGATCACCTTTGGATCACTCCTCCACAATGATCCTCTATGATCCACTCCTGATTGGTCCTAGCAACAGGAGCGTCTTCGAGCCTCATTGGCTCTCGATTCCCAAGACCCACAATTCCCTTAGGTCGTGACAGCTGGAGACTTTCTGGATCTAACTATGTACTCTATTGAAGTGATGACTTTATTATCATCCAACAAAACAAATTGTGCTATTTACTTTTGGCGTTCTACATGTTTGGCACATGGCGCATGTGCGGCTGTCCCGGGTATAAAGAATCATTTTCCGAACATAATTTTCAGCGAAGTAGCGAAACCATCACAACTAGGAATTTGATTGTGTCTTCAGACACCTTCGCTTTTGGTGTCTTTTTTCCTCTTCAATTATCAGACCAACGGTTCTGGCATCATTTTTGTTTTTGAAGTTTCAAACCAGAAAGGGCAGTAGAGCTCAGCGAAACCTGGGCATCCCAAAACCCTTGTCTCCTGAACAGGAGATGTGGCGCAGACGGCTGGGGCGTTAGTACTGCGAAAATGTGGTTGAATCTAGACGTCGGTGTTCGAGTTTGATTGAATCGGGTATTTTTCACTTACTTGTCATAGCCCAGATCTGTCTATTGATAGACCATAACGTTATCCAGAGTTCCATATTTGATATGGATTTCTCACAAGCCGAAGAAGCGTTATTTCCTTCACTTGCTACTGGTGTGTGGCAACATGACACTATGCTTTGCTGGGATGGCTTAAATATTTTGGGATTGTATTTTTTACTACAGGTATCATATTCATTTCGAGATACTTTCTTTAAAAGGAATGAAATCGATCTTGGAGAAAGAGTAACCATGCTCAAGATGGGATGAACTTGGTCGTCATGTCGAGTGTGGAGCAATCTGTCAGTGAGCACATGCTGATTATCCCCGCGTTAAATTGCTTAACTCTGGGGCAGCCGTGACAACGCAGTTCTTAGAGTTGGCTCTAAATGCTAATGGTGATTTAAGAACAAGATGTTTGATCTATGATATGATTGTATTTCTATTTTATTCTATATATCGAGAAGGCTGGCATCCTTGATGATAATATTTGTTGCGAGTTGATTCCTAGGAAGTGTCGTTCTTCAGGGGTGAAGAATCTGCCACTGCTCCATGACATCATCAGCGCTCCTGTTCCTGAATGCCTGGCAAGCTCGGGATCAGATCTAGAGCATTTTTGGGCAGCATCTGCATTTTGCACATGTATGAATACCACACTCAAGCTACCAGTGACTGTTTCTGCAGAACGATTTTTGGTTTTCGTACATACACGTACCAGACTTCAACACACACCACTCTTTTGCGTCTTTCAATCACGCAAAGAGCACATCAAGTTCCCGGGCTAAACTCTCCTGGCCTACCTGCCTCCTTCCTGAAACCTCCTCCTTTACTCTCCTTGACGATACAACAAGGCAGTCAACAGCAGTGTCAAAACTTTTCTGGGGATATTTCAAGATTTGACCTTCTTAAAATGTCTACACCTCACCCTTGATACCTACTTCCCACCCCGTAAACTACTCACCTTCAAACTCTCAACAATGCCATCAAGACCAACCTCCCAAGCCTCCCGACCAAAATCCAGAACCTCCCTGGAGTCCCACGCCTCCCACCCTCCGCCACCAGCACCTCACCCACCCCGATCCTTCCGCGAGTACTTCTTCCATACCCTCGCCCCTTACTCCGGCCCCTACCGCGTTGGCTTCCTAGAAATCGAAGTCCCCGTACGCGAACCTCGTCACTTCAGCCGAATCAAGCGCAACGGCTCTTACGCCCTCAAGCTTGACACCGTCCTCTTTGCCGTCTACTACCCAACCGATTTCAGCCCTGACCTCCCGCGCAGCGAGCGTCGGAGGCTGTATCGCAGGTCTAGAAAACCGCTCTCTCGAGTGCCATGGCTTCCTCGTCCAAGAGCAGAGACATGCAAAGGATATGCGAGATTTTTCCAAATGCCATATGTTCCTATTACGGCATATATGGCTGCCACGAGCATGTTCACCAAGCTGCCCGCTTTGAGGAATGGGAGGATATTATCGCGGTGGCCGCCTGCTGTTGAGGAGGATGGCGAAGAAGTGGCCAAGCAAGAGAATGGGGCTGTTGTGAAGGATTGCAAAAAAGAGGAGATCAAGCAAGAGGATGGAAATGACTTGAGCCAGGCCACACTTGTGGATGGCCGAGAAGCAAGTGATGCAGATGAACATGACGGAAAACCGAAGTTTCCGGTCATTATGTTTAGTCATGGTTTGGGAGGCTCCCGAACCCTGTACAGCTCTATTTGTGGCGAACTGGCAAGCTTCGGGTTTGTGGTCGTTGCTATGGAGCATCGCGATGGTAGTGGTGCGAGAACCTTTGTCAACAAGGCTGGCTCCGAGCCCGATCTGGATAGCCAAGGCCTTGACAGATCGTCTGGTGTGCCAGATGAAAAGAAACATCATAAAATACAAAACAGCGGACAGAATAAGCCATACTACATGGTCGACTACATCTTCCCGAAAGACAACGCTCAGGACACTTCGCCACACAATTCCCGTGGTATTGACACGGAGCTTCGTGGAGCCCAGATTGAAATGAGAATGGCCGAAATTGAGGAAGCTTTCCACAATCTGAAGCTGATAAATAGCGGAAAGGGAGAGGCGGTGCGTGCAAAGAACCTTAGGAAGAAAGGAAATGTCGGTGCCAGCTCGTTGGGACTTGACGGAATCAACTGGGACGAATGGACGGAAAGACTTTACCTGGAAAGTGTCACAATGATGGGCCACAGCTTCGGAAGTGTAACCTCAGTACAGGCTTTGAGGTCGGAGCCACTTGATTGGCTCTCCCAAGGCATCCTCCTCGATGCTTGGGGACCGGCAACTCCCGAAAGCACGGAGCGGGAACGGCTTCGGAAACCGATACTGTCTATCGGGAGCGAGGCGTTCATGCACTGGACGGAGAATTTCGAGCGCGTTGAACAAATATGCCACGAGGCTCGTGATGGAGGAGTACCATGCTGGATGACGACGATACGAGGATCAACACACCTGTCGCAAACCGACTTTGCTGTGCTTTATCCAAATTGGATGTCAGTGCTTATGAAGACCATTGTGAACCCCAAACGTGCCATATATCTCACAGTGCACTCGGCACTTGAGTTCTTGAAAATAACGCTGCCGCCGCAACAGACCCGGTTCAAGAAGTCTTGGGTAGATGATCAACTTCTAATCAAGGCCGATCCCGGGGTAGAAGTTAAGCTGGATAACCGGCCAAATGACAAGTGGGTTGCAGCCCGACTGAAAATTCCACACGAGTTCAGACTGCGGCTCAAGAGCACTGTCAAGCCGAAAAAGGGCTCGAGTGTCCCACGGGATGCCTCGGGGAAACCGCTAAAGGGTCTTTTGAGTTGGGGTGTCGGGCAGGAAATCTGGTGTCATCAGCGCCCTGATCAGGATATACTTAATCGTTACATGGAGGAAAATGGTTGGTCGCCTCAGTAACTCTGAAAGCGCCACCATCCGTTGATCTCCCGTAAGCCCAGCTGTATTGTACCCTTGGGGTTGTATCTTGTCGTAAGTTTGGTATTGTCTAGCAACTGAAGAAAAGGGATGATCAGCGAGTGTAGCACAGGAATGAGCTGTGTAATAATCTTACTTTGACGCGCCAACCAAAGTAAACAACCGGTACACATGAGAACCATCCCCCCAAGTTCGGCAATGTTACCAACAGAAATAGAGAAGAATATTTTTGCTGTGGCTTGCTAGTGCCGGTCATCCGTCCATATTGACATGCACTCCAATGTCAGGAATAGTAGCTCAAATAATTCTCCATGAGCATAGACGTGGCAAAACAGCCAATGGCCATCTGAGCTGGTCCCCTATGCTCAAGCGAAAAGTTATCGTTGGGTAGGAAGAAAATAGCAAGCGAGAGAGAAAGCTGGGGACGGGAAGCAAACAAGGGATCCCAAAAGCGAACACGTAATGCTCAATTTAAGTGTCTTTCCGGGAAGGAGATGATACCACCACCATACCGGGAGCTGGGGAGTTGGCTCAAACGGGGGGGTATTGCTCGCGTACTGGAAAAAAGGACAGGATAAAAGGTCTGACGAGCTTGTACCTGGAAAGCTGAATAGGGGCAAACACGGCTTGGAAAGACGGTATCTGGTGTGCTACCTATGACGGACAACTTTAGTCGCATCAGAGTGCCATCGGCGGGTAGCAGGCCCTGGACAACGAGCCTCAAGACCAAGCACTCTGCCCAGGCTCGGCGCGATCGCCCAGGAGCGGTCCGAAAAGACAGACGCAACGAGGCAATAAGCAGGTGTTTGGAAAACTTCCGGAAGTAATATGTGTGCAGGATGGGTGGGTCTCAATACCAGGACCGCCTGCATCCATCGCGCGATGCAGATGATCGTCGTCGTGAGGTCGTACTCTCATTCAGAAGCTGAACTTGAGAGCGAGAGTCGGCGACTGACGGAGAGATCGATCGGATGCTATCGTGAGCAGCACCTGGAATGACGCCACATATACATCGACCCGGTGAGTGCCAACACATCTTGGTGGTCCGAAGAATCCAACCCAGTTGGCAAGACGGGACCGATGGAGCGTCTTTCTGCTGTGGTCCAATTCATACGTAGCAATAATCCCGTTGTAGTAGCGCTGCCTGCCTATGAGATCAGCTTCAATATCGGAGAAAGCTCACAATTACCGGTCTGCCGAGAAGTGTTTGCGCATCAGCCGGAATTTGGGGAGTTCAACGAAAACTCTCACACATACCATCGGGTGATCTAATGCTCCCTTGATGAGTATATGCTGTGCACTGTAGCCCATTCGGAGTCTTCTAGAATGAGCATCTCTGAGCCGTTGTCAGGTGGTGACGGACTGAATCCATCATATTATGGAAGAGGCCATTGGAGCTATACGGGCGGTACATCACAGCTGCTGGTGGGTGGAAGCAAACCGGGATATTGGATGCATTGAGAGATACTGTGTAGAGATATCGAAATGAATTTCGATGAAGTTGAAGTGAGAAGCGAACGGCGAAGAAAGCTTGTCGTGTGGGAAGCAAAGAGGCCAAGCCTGGGCAGCGAAGCTTAGGTGCTGAGGATCTCCACTTTACACCTGTGGCGTTCTGGGCGGTCCGCTGAGAAGCCACTGGGCTGGTAACAGCTGCACGCCATCAATTGACCCACATGGCACCCTGATCTCACCTCACCACAACACATCTTTCAAAGGTGGCTGTTGGCTTCTTACACAGTAGTGGACGGCGGCACCTATTGTCTTCGAGTTCTCTCTCTAAGCTCAAACCGGGCTGAGGCACTGCCCACTTGTTTCTTCAATCTAAATCTTGAATCCCGATTGTCGTCGTTTCCGCACCTCAGATCTTGCCTCATTTTCTTGTGTCACCCTCTATCGACAGGTCAGCTTTTTTCTTTGTGTAACGCTTCGGCAGCAAGACGTTGTGCTCCATGTACGCCAACCCGAAGAAGGCTCTCGGCAGCCGGGAGCTTTCAGCGGTGAATATCCTTCTGATGTCCACAACGTCCCCCTCGTGTTGTTCCTGCAGCGTACCTGACATGCTTGTTTTTCTATTTCTGCCATCGCTTGCCTGCATAGAGGTGGGTGAGGTGGCTCTCGCAGCTCGCCTTTGTCTTCAGACGAGCCCCAAGATGCCACCCACCGCGGGAGGCTTACAACTGTCTAATCTCTTTTCGTTGGACATACTCTACAATCGCACACTTGCTAGGCAGGTGGTAAACTCGAGAGTGTGACCCTGCAAGCCTTGCTCCCGTTGCCACCGGATGAAGGATGCGTAGAGCAAGGCACTTTACCCGTTGCTCCAGACATCTTGCATTCACCCAAAGCTCCAACGGATACACGCGCCAAATCCAAGACACTCGTTTTCAGGTCTTTTCACTCGCTACAGGTCATATAGTACGCCCGTCTAGAATCCGATATTGTACCCTCAAGCCGAACACCCGGCGTTTACCTTGTCGGCAGGTTGCAACCCAGTCAGCTTTCACACAAATACATATTTCGCCTTGTGCTCGTCCAGGGATGATCGAGTGATTCCTCTCTTCAGAGCATCCGGCTACCTTGACTATCTCTCTGGCAGCGCTGCTTCCTCTTACTTTGACCTACGATGGATATCTTATTCTCCGCTTATGGCTCCGGGCCGCTCCCCAAGACGGCCATGGAAGAGATTGAGCGCCGCACTGAGGAACTGCTCAAGTCTGGCACCTTCAACCATCTGGAGAAAAAGTCCAAGGTATGTGCGCCACTTTTCTGCCCCTTCCCGCTTGCTTGCCGTTCGGTGTCGTACCGTCCTGATTGCTGGATGTTTCATGGCGCAGCATGTCTCTAATTTTGCATTTGTATGACTACAGCTGGACCAGCTACAAGAAACCTACCCTCCCTCTGTACCCTATTCTGCCACTTCCCAAGGAAGCCTCCCATCCCTCCAACTCCCACGCGTCGACTCACCATCCACGGAGCACAGCAATCCGATGCTAAGCCCAGCAACCAGGGGTGTTACACTACAATCACTCTCTATAACTATCCCACAGTCCCCCGATAGCCAGTCACCGTGGGACGGCACTGGCGAGGAAGACAGTGGATCAGAAACGCCGACAAATCCTGTATCTCCACATAAGCAAGTCAAGTTCTTAGCCCCGGGCATCGACGACGAAGCCATGTCAGACCAGTCATCCATCTGTCAATCTCCTAGCTGGGAGAATTATGGCCAGCGGAAGAAAGAGAAGAAGCTGGAGGCCGAGCGTCGGAAGAAGGAGAAGCTGCAAGCCGAAAAGGAAGCGAAGACGTCCAAGAAACGGAATACTACGAGACTGAGCAAACTTCCCCCGTCGGTAACTGTGTTGGGCGCGGGTTCTCGAACAAGTGGCTTTATCAGTCCAGAACGCTCCATGTCGGATCCATCTTTGATCACGCAGCATTCACTACTACATCCAAAATCAGTGCAACGACCAGAGGGTGGCGGGAAGGCGGCGTCTACCGATAATCTTCAGCGGAGAGAGCATCACCTCTTAACTTCCAGCGGGGTACCCAGCGGAAGTAATGCTATTCGGCCCTACACGGTTACTCAAAACGTCATAAGCAAGAATTCCAGTGATTCGCACTTGGAACTACGAAGATCCATATCAGAAGGACCTGTTCCGAATGTACCTGCTATCCCACCATCACTTTCGTCATATAATGATGGCCGACTTCCGCGCGATATGTGGCCCCCTTCAGCCTCCAGAACGCCAATGCTGAGACACATGTCTCCATCTGGTCATACGAGGAGTAATAGTCTACCTCAGACAACAACTTCACACCCGAGGGGGCAAGGTGGGCATCGGAATGGCGACATGCACTTCGATAACTGTGTCCAGGGCCAACGGGCACAAAGCAACGATCTCACGCTGGCAGAGCTGGTCGATGACACATCGTCCGCAAACTCAAAGCCACAACCTTCATCCAGGAGTAGCTCACGTAACCCTCGACACTCGCGACGTTCCTCATTTACCCAAGATGCAAAAGTGGCAGCAATGAAACTCATTGGCAGAAGAGGCACATCTGCAACACGAAACAACCCCGCGGTGGACAACCGACTACCAAGCATCCAGGGTGACTATTTTGGCAATGCAAGCCATCTTCATGCATTAGGTTCAATCCCTGTGGAAGTACAGGGCAACCTGGCCCGTGGGCCTCCCTCTACATCTTACAGCACTGGTAGTTCTGGGGGGTTTTCGGCCACGGATTCGATTTCTGCTAGCCAGACCAAGAGATCCCGAAGTCTGAAAGACGCGGCGAAGGCGGCTTTGAGCCTCGGCAAGAGACCTCAGCTCCAACCAAGCGCAACAGCACTCTCAACATCGGCACCTTACTTTTCGTTCCGGGACCGTAAGCAGTCAAAGGCTTCCGTGTTCAAGGATATAGGCGGGCAGCATGGTCACGATGGTTCATCCAAGGTGTCTTTGACGGTAAGGTCTCCGGACTTACAGAGCGCTCCGAAGTTCCGACATGCTGATATGAAGCAGAGTCCTGGGGCACAACCTGCTGCACCTGATTCAGTTTCCAGCAATGGAACTGCTAGTCAAACAGGGGACCGGGTCTCCGAAGGTTCATCTACTTCATCCGCCTTTGAAGATGGCTCCTCTCTCGTGTCACCAACAATTACCCCAGACACATCCAGGCCCCAGTCATCGGGAGGAGACTCCGCGCTCGATAATATCTCAGCTAGAAGAGGACCAAGTTTTCAAGCTCTTGAGTGCGCACATTCCTCGAGATCAAGCAAATCCACTACACCTCGCCCTGAAAATCCAGAGGAATTTGGACCCAAATCGATTGCCGATGATGACAGGTGGAGCAGAGTGGCCATGCCAGTTGATCAAGATAATGATGCACAGTCATTTATTACATCTCGTTCGAACTTTGACGACTCGGATGCGCCCTCGCCTACCTCGCCTACCTCACCTATCAATTCGGTTGAGGTGCTACTCGAGGACAGGACTGAGGGTCTGAAATCTCAACAAGATTTAGCAAGAACACTACAGTCGTCAGGGGGCCATAGTTCGCCGACCTACTCTGACTTGTTGCCGGCACCATCGGGGGAGCCTGTCATTCTCGTTCCTCCTCGATCCAAGAGACGGGATACTTCTGTATCTGGTTTGGGGCAGCCATCTATTTATGCCGAGAAAACGACGGAAATATCGTCGGTTCGCTATGGTTCAGCAGAAGACCTGGTCACGAGACCCTTGAAGCCGGAGAGGGCTACTCGAAAACAGAAAAGGGAGTTGAGAACTCGAGAATTTGGCAGCAACCAGCAGTCGGTATTTCATGGAAACGAAAACTTTACTGAAGCTCCTCCTTTGCATTCGTCGACAGACTTCGCCAGTCCCCCTCTCCCTCCTAGATCAGGTACCCGACGGAGTAAACCTGTTGTGGCTACTGAATTTCAAATACCTTCAAGCCCTTACTCGGAGGGTTTCCTTGGGGGCGACACACTTTTCACTCCCGACACCTACGTGGATCCATCATTTCACACAGGCACCGGGTCTACGCAGCATGACGCCTCCAGGCCGTCGCCACAACCTCGAACACACTCTGCTCCAGTTCTGTCACCCGCAACCATCTCGGCTCCGAGAACACACACTCCATCGCCTCTTGCTTCGCCGGGCGCTCAACAGGCAGGAAGTGGTTCTAAACCTGGGCCAGTATCAATCCTGAAGCCACCAAAGCACTCAGACATATCATTGTCTGCACCGACATCACCAGGCCAGCCTCCTATTCTGTCCTCTTTGCCCAGACACATGCAGCCGAAACCAGGAATCACGAGTCGCACACCGAGCAACGTTGCAGAGGCGCGGATGGCGCCGATCGCCAAAATGTTTGTCGAGTGTTGTAGTTGCAAGTTCTACCACGACATGCCCTCCAAGATATACGAATGCATGGCCAAACCGGACGCCGTGGTCGAGGATAGGAACTTGGGAATATCAGGAGCGATTACCACCGCGGTAAAATGCCCATGGTGCCAACATAGTATGAGCACAGGTTGCTGCGCTGGTTACGCGGCGGTTGTTTACCTCAAGGAAAAATTGCACTAGGAGCGAGTGGGTATGTAATGCATTTGTGGGAGCGTATAAGGGGCACATAAAATTAGGTTTCTTTGCTTGCGTGCTCGAGTTTAGCAGCATATTTTTCAACACGGTCACGGTCTGCATGAGGGGGCGGGGATAATGGAGGTAAAAGCCTGTCGTTTTCGCGATCCCATCACCTACCTAGGTAGCTAAAGAACGAAGTGTGCTCTTTGTTAAAACAGTGTATGAACTGTGATCAGTAGTACTATGTATCATGTATTCCCCAATGTATTTTCAAATGCCCAACACTCTGTCTTCGGATGCCGGCAAGGTCTTAATTTCTAGCAACTACCGCGACGCGTGGCTTTTCTTAAGAATTCAGACTCATAATATCTGCGCGCAATAAATATCAAAACTGCTTCCCCGCGGAGAATCGAGGGAGCGGGATTATTCCATCTCGTTGCTCATCCTGCTGTTTAGACTTAAATGAACGGTCCGGCAGTTAGGATTTCAGGGGTTACTTTTTATCAGATGCATCTTGTCGGTGACTAAGCCTGGACCCCTTGGGGACCAGATAAGATAAGATCCCAATGACATCACAGGGCAGCTGGAAGTGGAGGTCTCGGCTTTAAGCTTTGCTCGGCCAAAAGCGGGTCTTTCGGAGAGGTCTGGTCCACAGTTTTTTTCACAAGGGACAGACTCCGTTGTCGGTTCGGCTGGTCGAGAATCTTCCGTTGATTGTTTGCCGTCAATGACGCCGAGCGAAGAGGGACTTTTGCACCCCATCATTTTTGCCTCTGCGGATGCCAATTGAGGAGAAGAGCTCCGTGTCCGGATTTTAACTCTCCTGCAATACACCCTGCAGATATCTTTGCCTTTTGATACAGGAAAATATAAACGTCAATTTGATCCCTCCACTTCCCCCGCGCAAAGAATCCCCGACATCCGTCACACCCGCGCACCACTGCTGCAGGACAAAGAGGTGTCCCGCTGTAACGGTTCCTGCTCCACACCTGCGTAAGTGTGGACTGGATAGGATCGCGAGGGGAGGATACATCTCCGGCAGGAGACCTCCGCCTCTCGAGAGGGTATCTAGAGGTTGCCGGCGACAGGCATCACACGGACACACCTATGGGGATGCTTTCTAGCGAGGCGCAAACTCCCGACATCCGCCAGAATCACGATAGGATGGCCGGCCATGCCTCGCCATCGATCGCAGTCGATCCTCCAACCAATCCAGTCGAGATCACGACCGTACAGAAGATGCTATCGGCCACATCAGGGAGCTTGATCACTGGTTTACTAGGTATGTCTCTTAACGCTCACGCTTGTGATATTCATCACTGACTCTGACACCTTGACAGTAACACCTCTCGATGTAGTGCGAGTACGATGGCAGGCTCAAGGCCTTTCCAAGCCGCCACCACAACCCCTAACCGCCGACTTCTCCAAGCTCGCCCTCTCGAGCTCCACCCCCTTTCGACCCTCCAACCTCGGTGTAACAGCCTGCTGCCGCGAAGTGTTCTTCGCAAACAACAACTCCGAAGTGTGTGTCGTCGGACCCCGCGTTCATGGAGCCGGCTCACCAGCGATTGAATGCGCTGTTGAGCATACCCAACAACGAACTTTCACCTCCACATTCGACGGCCTGCGTAAGATCGCCCGCAATGAAGGTGTCACCACCCTATGGCGCGGCCTCTCCCCAACCCTCGTCATGGCGGTCCCCGCTAATATCATCTACCTAACCGGCTACGACTGGCTCCGTCTCAACCCCGCCTCCCCAATACAGCGCGCTAACATCCGCGATGACATGGCCCCCTTGGTAGCAGGAATAGCAGCGCGCATGGTAGCCGCCGCCGTGGTCTCCCCCATTGAACTCTTCCGCACTCGCCTTCAAGCTGCCCAAGGAGGTAGTTCCTCTGAGCACCTCGCTGATACCCTCCGCGGGGTCAAAGACATGGTCAGCACCCATGGCTACCGCTCCCTCTGGCGCGGCCTGACCCTCACCTTGTGGCGTGATGTCCCCTTCTCGGGTATGTACTGGTGGGGATACGAGACCATCCGCGGGAAACTCACCGATGCCCGTGAGCGCGGGAGATCAATAAGCCTCGAGATGGATCTTGATCGCGATGCGCAAAGGAATTCAAAGGCGCGGGCGAGAAGGAGGAGTCAGAGCAGGGAGAACCACGCGGATACGTTTACGGATAGTTTTATTGCTGGTGCGGCGTCGGGGGCGTTTGCGTCGGTAGCGACGATGCCGTTTGATGTGGGGAAGACGAGGACGCAGGTCTTCCGGGATTCAGGTACGACGTCAGCAGCAAAGTCTGCGGTAAACAATGCTGTGGTGGCGCCCGAGGAGCAATCTATGGCGAGGCTGTTGTGGCACATCTTCCGTACGGAAGGGATGGGAGGCTTATTCAAGGGGTGTGTACCGCGCACGCTAAAGGTTGCGCCGGCATGTGCAGTGATGATTAGCAGTTATGAGGTGGGTAAGAGGGTTTTCAGAGGGGTGAACGAGAAGAGGATGCTCAAGGAAGTTGGTGGGGAGGAGGGGGCGACGACGGTTTGAACAACAACAACTCTTTCCCATCCATCACTCTTGTTCTAATGAGTTACTAACGGTGTGAACTCTCCACTTTTTCTTTCCTTTCCAACTGGCACTATCACTGTTTCTCAAGGAGTTTGTTCTCTAGGATAATGGCAAGGCAGGCAAGGAGGGGCGGGCAAACAAGCATGTTTGGCGTTTTTGTTTCTGCGTTTTAGAGAATCCCGATACACAGCAATATACGGTAGGGCATAGCATATCTTAGATTGATGGAGAGGTCCCGGGGTGGTGGTGGTAGCAGAGGTGGAGAAGAGCGAAACTAGGAAGGAGAAATACTCAAAGAATCCCTTTGGATAATGTATATGATGTGTAACAATACAAAAGTGTATATATATTATCGGCTTCTGGTCCTGTGGGTTACTGTTCTTGGTACTGGCTTTCTTGACTTGAAAGTGGAAAAAGAGGTAAAAGAGATTTTGAGGAGTGGAGTTTGGTTGTCTACGAGACGTGATGCCAACCAACGCCACACATATACTTCCCTCAAGTTGGACTTACAATGATGTATGCACCATGTTACTATCTATCATGCGGCAGTTTGTTGGCGTTCGATGTGATGGTGCTGATGATTCATTATGTATCTACCGACTACTGCCATGTCCCGTATATTGAATAGCACGCCAGAGCTATCGCAGCCACAATGGAACACAGACCCCAAGGCTATGTACGTACTGTGTGGCAGCGTATACGAGAAAAGTTACCTAATTTCAACACTGCGGGCAACTGGAGGCGCAGGGGTGAGCAATTATCAAGAACAAAACTTGGATTATCTACCTCGACCATCCAAAGAAAAAGCCTACTTCATCTGATGGCTTACATTCCCCCAGGGTGGAATATTACCGAACTACTGATCCCATCATAACCATAATCGAGTAGCACCCTCTAAACATCCCCAGGAACTTAACATGATGAAACCACTCCAAACATACCACCGGATAGAATAGCACAACTAGCCCATTTGAGAAGGCATCATAAAAACCCAAAACACCTTGACAATAATAAGCCGTTAAACGTATTTAGAGGGGAGTTGATTTTTGGTTTTGTTCAAGAAAATTAAAGAGGTAGAAAGAAAGGAGTAGAAGAGAAAAAAAGAAAAGAACAACAATGTCCTCAATAGCCAGTCATTCCTTGTGCTGTGCACGCACACACACACACACCGAAACAAGTCCACGTAAACCCACGACACACATTACCATTCCGACCCAAGCCAACAAAAATCAAAAAGTCGCCTGCTCCCACGCATTTGCGGCTGTCCAGCAAAAACCCCTCATTTTTCCTCATCGCCATCTGAACTGCCTCTGATTCCGCTCGCATTCACTTCTGCCCAATGGCAGTGAAGAATCCTTCCCTTGCCCGACCTAGCTGGTTGTTGTTGTTGCTTATAGATAAAAAAGCCAAGCCAAAGCAAAAGGCGCCTCATTGTGGAAATGTCGGCGGTTGAGAATAGGGGTCTTGTTGACCAAGTGTCGGTATTCGTCCATTTGTGACGTTCCCTGTCGTGTCTCTATATCAGAATACGTTCCAGAATCCCGAAATATTGAACAGCCCTCGTTGTCGCTGATTGCCACCAGATCACTCCATCTGTTACTCGCTCAGCTCTCGCCCGTCTCCATAGTTGTTGTCGTTGTCGTTGCTACCGTATCACTCGCCCCATCGAGTGCCCATGCGTTCTGCTTCGGTGCCTCTAGTGCCCTGCTTGCTTGTTGCATAAAAGTCCGCGAATCGACCATGTGCATTTGATCTGTATTATGCGAGAGCATATCGGTTCTCCTGTGATGAGCAAAATAGCTCCACTAATTGTTTAGGTTATACATGTGTTATGCCCACGCAGCCTCATCGACACCTCCTCAGACGCTCTGAGGATACACACTCGCGGGCTGGAAAATCTGTTAGCTTTGCTGAAGTCAAACAGTTCTGAGGACAGGTTTACGTACCGGACTGTTGAGGATCTGGTTGCGCTTGTTCCGCCCCTTCTTAATATGATTCTTGAGTGCATTAGAGTCAAGAGGTTTGAGGAGCTCAAAGCTGCAAAGAAGTTCCGTTGATACCGACATGACAGCACCCCAATTGTCGAATTCGCCGCAGTACTAGGACTTTGTTAGCATAAAAAAAGGAAAGTTGTAAAAGCAAAGGTTAACTCACGTTGGGAGCGCTGAAGACTGTGACTAAAACACGGTCCGTGAAGAACTCGTAGCCATCCTCAACAACCATGTGGGCGCGACAAACAAGATCAAAGTCATTGGCGGCCAAAAAGTCGACAATCACCTTCTTCCCGAAGCAATAACTGACACCGCGTTCGTTCGACTCCCAGTCTGACTCCATGTCTGCCGGATCAGACCACAGAAGGTCATTGAGCAGACCGTAGTCAGGGACATCGGTAGGCCTAGCAATGTTCCTGATATCGTCCATGTGGCTGAGAGCCGGCGAGAGGCCTCCGTGAACGCAAAAGATTTTAGCGGCAACGATGGCTGCAATAGGAAGCGTGTTAAAGGTATCAACAAATGTCTTCCAAATCTTCACGTTGCATCTCCGTTTGCACTCATCGTAGAACCCATAGACGCGCGTGACATTGGCGCATTCGTGATTTCCACGCAGCAAGAAGAAGTTCTCCGGATACTTGAGCTTGTAGCAGAGCAAAAGCAGGATGGTCTCAAGAGATTGTTTGCCACGATCCACGTAATCGCCCAGGAACAGATAGTTGGAGTTCGGGGGGAACCCGCACATCTCGAACATACGAATCAGGTCGGTATACTGGCCGTGCACGTCTCCTACTATCTTGACGGGTGCGTCCAGCTCGAGAAGGGCGGGTTGGGAAAGAAACACTTCCCGCGCCCGATGACAAATAGCCGTGATTTCGGCATTTTTGAGACACACACCCTTGGTGACTTTGCCAGCGTAAGCAGCATCAAGCAGCCGCTTGATGAAGTCGTCCAGGTCAATATCCTTAATCTCACTCATGGTGACACCAGCATCTTCCTTTCCAGACTCATTGGGTGAGCTGTTGACGAGATTAACAGCGTCATCGCGCTTCACCAGGATGGATTGGCCGGCTGGTTGCGCAGGAAGGGCGGAGCTGCCGGCGCCAGAGGGCGGTTGGTCCGAAACGTGATCCACCTCCCCGCTGGCCTGAGCGGCCGAAACATCGTGGTGTCCCGCCTTCATTGACGCAGATTGTATCGGGGACGGCGGTGGAAGGTCTTCGGCCACGGGGGAATTCGGCACCGCGGTATCAACTGACGATGGCGAGCTTGGAGACGGGATAGAATCGGAACGTGAGACGCGTGATTGGGAGGATCTTGCGATCTTCCCACCCGCAGCATCTGCCTTTTCGTTCGCATCACCGTTCACAATGAGTGCCGAGCTCCTAGGACTGTCGGTCTTGTTTGACCCCGGAATTTTGGAGCGCAGGGAGCGAAAAGACCTGGATGACTCTCTGGTGTCGGACCTGCTGAACGAAGGGTACGATTGGAAACCCTCGGGCCCTGTCCGGTCGCCATTAGCGGCGCCCTTAGCCGACGAACCGGACTCTTTGGAGGATTGGTTGCCCATGATTTCTCAAATGTCAGAGAATTATAGCTCTTGAGATAGGGCCTGGACGGCGTGCACACGCGCGTGGTTCCGGGCAGGTCGCTCTTGGAAGACCTACACAGCCTACCGCTGGCACCCGTCTAGAAGCGATATGTAATTCTTGGTGTGCCCCTTGGTTCTAGGGAGGGTGGTATAGTCTGTCGAGACAGGAAAGCAGTTGGGTGGCGGTGGTTGACCGACGTCCCGATGAGCTCTCCGTTTTCAACGATACTGGAGGAAGGCAGTGGAAAGGTGTTGGTAAGAGCGGGGACGGTGGTCGAGGCACGGCGGAGACTCCGGTCAGTCAGCGGTGTCGGATCTATCGGAGTCGGACAAAGGCCGACGGATAACGGATGACGGATGGCCCGGTCGGTAGCACGTCGAATCCGAGGTGAGTGGAGGAGGTGAAAAGGGTCTTGAGGTCTCGCGATGATGTCAGCCTTGTCTGCGCAGCAACAGCGGCAATGATATTTCCAAGAAGAGACGAAAGTTTATTCTTGGGTTGGATGAAAGAAAAAAAAGAATTGTGGGGATATAGAAGGGGAAAGGTTCAAGTTCTCGTTTGTGAAAAAGAAAATGAAAGAACCTACGGCCGATAAGAGGGCAACCAAGACGGAGCGACCAGAAAAAAACTAGGCCGCCAAGGATGGAGGTGTGAGAACGGGGCCAGGCACAGTCCAACCGACTAGGGACTCGATATTTCGCTTCGGGGAGGAAGAGGGCTTTGCTGGTGAAGAGAGCGGGCGGTAGAGTGGTTTAGTGTGACGTGCTCGTAGGTTAAAAGGATGTGCTGTTCTGGCACGATAGACCGATGTTGCCGGTGGATCGATGCTTGCCACTTGCGTTGATGGGGTTGCCACGGGGTCACTCGCACACAGACGCTTATTCGGTAGGGATGAGATATCGAGGGGAAAAGCGTTGGCGGAGCGGACCGTGTGTGTGTAAGAGTAACTAGGAAGGGAAGGGTTTCACGGGACTGATGAAGTGGGCGAGAAAGGGAAAGGCTGCTTGATTGATGACGATGCGGCTGTCGAGTGTAAGGTTGACGCTTTGACACGGTGGTCTGCGGCAGAATCAATTGGGGCGTCTGGGCTGCTCCGGCCTCCAGGTAGCTGGATCCAAACACGACTGAATTGGGGGATTGGAAAGAGCAGCACAACAGGGTCACGAATGGCAATTGCAGGTCAAACGTCGTGCTCCCGAAGAGGAAGATGTCGGAAAGCTTCTGTATTGAAGATGCTCCGGTCCTCTCACCAACACCAGAAGGCACCGCGAACAGGCACGTGCTTCCCCCAGTGTGGGGCAGGCATCAGGACAGCCTTTGGCTTTCAGGTTCTGGACGCAAGATGCTGCCCCGCACTGATGCATCTCTGACAATGTCTGGGTCACTTCCAAAGTTGTCCTACTGTCCGCATACAATTGCAGCGCAGCAGTAGCGGATATGGATATGGATATCAGACACAGCAATGGTTCCTTTACGTATCGATATCCCGTATTTCAGGGTGGCCCAGCATGTGCCCAGCCAGCAAAACCTGTCGCAATCAGGAATGCCAGAAAGACAAGACCTGTATCCAAGAATGAGGGGGCCTGGGCATCTGGGCATCCAGGGGAGAGCGGCCCCCTATTTTTCTCAGCTACACTACCTGCTTTTCCTTGAGTATCACCTGGCTCTCCAGCATCAGGTGAGACACAGCCCGACACCGTCTTACTCCAGCGTTTCCATCAGGAAGGTTTGGAAAAACTTTATTTTCTTCCAAACCTGCTTGTCACAATACGTGCAGTGTGGGGGATAGACGGGGGCACACCCTCAACTCCAGATAGACGGGCGACGATCTTGAGCAAGGCACGGGCGGGAAGACGCTCAGCGGATGCTGTGCAATGCAACTCCTTCCGACTGATGAGATGTCGAGATGGGTGCCCAATTACGGGCCTTTGTGGGCCGGGGTCGATATCTTGGATCCGCCAGTCAAGAACTGGTTTCAGCTTGCCTTCCCAGCCATTGCTTTGGCCATTGCATCTATTGAACCACCTGACCGTATTTTTCCCATCGCCATCCTGTTGTTGAGAAGCGGTGTACTGCAGCTGGTGCACACATCTGTCACTCGACAAGACAGAGTTTTTATGGGCACAGTGCATGATTCGATCGGTGTCCCCCATCTTGAGATGCACGGCTTTTTTGACCCCAGATTCACGTCAAGCTGCTGCCGAAGGGTGCGTGCGTGGGGGAGAGACATGCTCTGCGTTCTGGGAAGGACTCGATGTGAAGGAAGCCAGCACATTGGCATTGTTGAAGAACCCATCGTCGTGGCAGTAAACATTTCGCCCTCGGGGGGCTCGATGAGATAAAACGGGCATCTTTGCTTGCTGGGCATGAACAATGGGAGAATCTCTGACAGTTTGTGCCAGAGAATGGACACCACCTGGCCAGCCTCGGTGGCTAGGAATTGGTCACCCAAAAAGTCAAGATGGAGGAGGATGGGGTGATGAAGGGCAAAATCGGTATGCCAAATTGTCAACGGCCGGACCCGATCCGGCCCCGGATCTTGCAATGCCACCATCGAAACAGCCGGCCGACATTGGTCCCACCAGGGCCGCCTGCCGGCTTGTTCTCCGATCTTAACTTCGCTGTTCACCAAACTCACCGCTTGCCTGCTTGGCTTGTCATTCTTGGCACTTGGTCGTCATCGGGCCAGGCCCAAAAACTGGCCCATGCATCCCAGCTTGTCTGTTCCATCAGGGTGGAAACCACCTGTTCCAAATTTATCTTGCTCCCCAGCCCCCAGCCACCACCATTCTCGCACGTTTCGGCAACGTTGAATATCCCACTTTAGTCACCAGCCACTGGTCATCAACAGCGCCACAGCTCCAGATATTCGTACAGCCCACTGGCAATTTTTCAGTACAGAAACAAGTTGGTAAATAACTGGTGAGTGAAGCAAGTTATACGCAGCGATTTCTACAACTTTGGTCTTCGAATTGGGGCATTGTATGAATCGTTGAGAGTCACTTGGTTGGGAGCGGATCGGGCTTTTATCCCATCGTTGAGGCTGAACTGGTGCTGCAAGTTTAGAGTTTTCTGCTAACGACGACGATATCCACTAACTCCGCCTTCAGCTGGCGTAAGCTATCAGATCCCCCACCTGCTCGAACGATTAGAACATACATTGAGGGGCTGCGATGATAATGCCGCCAGATAGTTGCAAGCCATCAGGCTTTCTTAGGTATCTTGTGATGTTGTTTCACTCGCTTCGTGTTACTCCAGGCCTTTTCACCATTGCAACTGAATACGGCAATGTGGGCGTCGCGTCCACGCGTCGTCAAACCTCATTGCGGGGTAGGTCCAAATTCAATTGCCAATGAGACCACTCACAGACAAAGGTCCCTGAAGATCTACATGCCATGAATCGTTCCCTCGAAGTTGCCTTGATTTTATGATTCTAATGTCAATCTGACAAAAACTCTTTAGGCCCGTCGTCTTGAACCATCGAGACCAGCGGGAACACTCCCCTCGGGCTATACTCATTTTCGACATGGCTGCCGTTTCCGGTCAAAACATTTTCAGTGTCTAGACCGCAACTGGGTTGGCGGACTGGGACAAACAAACAACTTGAGGCGGCCGGTAAACGGGCCACCGAGTATCAAGGTGCATGAAGAAGTGCAAGGCTCGGGATACTCCAGAAGATATAACCAGTTCCCGGGGTGCAAGAAGAGCGCCACGCTTCTTTTTCTGGAGATCTGCAGACCTCAGACCAAGCGAATCTGGGAGTCTCTGCGAAAGTGAAGGATCGGACTTTATCAAATCTGTGTTTCGCCCTGTGAGGGAGCAATGCGCAGCTCAGGATTTCTCGGGTGCTGTCTTTTGGGGCCTTGGCTGCTGGGAGGCCTGTAAAAAAGAACTGCTTTGAGGGTCCAAGGGCTGAGATTTCCTCAGGTAGACACAAAAAGAGTGGACCATTTCGTCACCCGCATGGAGGCGGAGACTGCGCCACCCGGCCCATTGGCACAGCCTGCAGCTGCTAGCAACCCTTGCTGGGTCGTAAGCAGGGCGAAGTGTTTGGCATTTGTGTGTACCAACCCTTTTATTTATCTTGCGACCAGTCCGTCATTCCTGCCGTCTACGTTCTGGGTGATTTCTTCACTCATTTCCTTCTCTGACATCTTTCAGAGAATATCAAAGGAACATCTCGCTATCGACTATCGTTAACGACCATCTTACACTACTACAACCTTCAGGCTAACGTCGACGTCACCCCACCTCACCGTTACCACCACCCAAAAAGCCCAAAACCGCCCAACCAACCCCTCGGTATCTACAAAACTTCTTACAGAGTAGAGGGAAAACCAACACATCTCTCAAAATGGCCAACTTCGGGCGCGTTGTCTGCGTCGCCCTCCCCTTCCTGCTAACCCTTGCCTCTCTCATATCCCTCCTCGTCGCCGGCCTCGCGGGTGTAGCCGATAAGTCGTTATACATGTTCCAAGTAAACACGACCGACCTCTCTATCGACCCGCTCACGGCCGCCAACCTCATCTCCAAAGCCACCGGCGGCAAGGACGTCGAGACCATCTTCAACGACGCCGTAAACGACGCTCTCAACACCCGACAGGAGTCCCAAACCACCAACATCACCGCCTCCGATCTTTCTCTTTATGACCTCTACGACGTCGGTCTTTGGGGGTATTGCTACACGCCCCAGAACGGGTCAAGGGAATGTACCAAACCCGCCTTTGACTGGGCCACAAACGTCTTGAACACCACCACCGGCGACCTCAATTCGTTGTTGACTCTGACGGGCCAAAATGTCACCTTGCCCAAGGAAATCACCGACGCGGTCAAGGCCTTTTCTACCGTGTCCAAATGGACACAGGTAGTTTTCATCATCTCATACGTCGCTCTCGGCGTTGCCTTATTCTTCGGCCTGTTTGCCAACTGCTCCAGGGCGTTTAGTTGCATCACCTGGTTGCTCGCTGCTTTTGCCGCCGTGGCCGTGTGCGGCAGTGCTGCCCTTGCCACGGCCACCGCTGTGGTTGTTGTCGGAGCGGTAGAGGCATCGGCTAAGATTTATGGTGTGCGGGCGGACTTCAACACGAGGTTCCTAGCCGCGGTCTGGATTGCGGCTGCTTTCGCTCTGGCAGCGGCGTTGTTTTGGGTGTTTACCATTTGCTGCTGCGCACCGGAGAAGAGGAGCGGTCATAAGAGGAACAGGAGCAGTGATGAGGGGGAGAAGCTTATGGGGACCGGGCCGTATCAGAGGCTGGATCAGCCGCAGGGGTATCAGGGTTACCAGCAGCAGTGGCCTGCGGCTACGGCGGGCAATGGGGGGTATGGAAGGCAAGTTACGGGGCAAGCGTATGAGCCTTATTCTCATAGCAGGGTGTAAGATGGGGTGTTAGATGAAAAGGGAGGAGAAAGTGTGTTTTTTCTAATGTTTTTATTTTGTCTACCTGATGAGCAAGCATTAATTGGGCGTTATTGGGATGGTGTGCTTTGCTTTACACCATAGGTTACTGGGAAGAGGGGTAGCAGGGGTAAAGGGAAGGGAAGGGAAGAGGCTCAAAGGTAGAGTCGGGTGGTTTATGATTGATATGATACCCCCAAGCTATTCAAGGGCTCTTATATTCTTTTTTTTCCCTGGACCTTGCGTGTCTTATCATGCTTAAACAGGGTGAAATCTATGATAGAGGAAAATTTAGGATTGGTCGTCTCTTGTACATTCATCGTATTGCGTTGCTTGGCTTTGATGGGCAGGATGCCTATAAACTTGGCAAAGCCGTTGCTAAGAGTAGGTATTGAATCCTCGAAGTCTAATCATCTCGGGATCTATCCAGTAGTTAGAGTACCTTCTCTCGGACAAATGGCATCAGTCACGATCGTTATATTCGTGACTACATCGTGATCAATTGCTAGAAAAAACAATCTAAATCGCGAGACACGTAATCCCACCATCTCTCTTACACGGCTCTCGCCTCGAGATTGGGCCTTGTTGGGCAGGTAGGCTTTGCCTAGCGGGTTATGTGGGTGTGTGTAGGCTTGTTTTTGTGTCCAGAGGTCCAGTGGGAAGGCCATCCCCCACCCTAGTCCAGAGAAATACAACCTTTTCCGTGTTTCAAGTGTCTGGGCAAAGGTCTGGGCTTGCATGTGAGAAAGAAAAAGAAGGCCTTCAGGTAGGAGTGTGGCTCAGCAGCATGGGCCTTGAATATTCTTTGCGTCTGCCTACGTCTGCAAAGTGGTGATCGGGTAGGTATTAGAATGTGGGGATGGGCAGTGAGTAAGGTTTGAGATAGGGTGGCGGATGAGGAATAATACGAGCACTGCCTTAAAAAACGGTTTCAAATCCTTCGACCGTTGTTCAAAAGAGGTTGTACCTACTACTATGTCCGGCATGAGAGAGGGGTTACTGGAGATATGTACCTATTCTTATATCTGCTAGGCTGTATTGGTACCTACTCAAGGATATTGAGGTAGTCACTGAGAGAGTTAGGGGCAAGCTGGATTTGCGTAAATTTTCTACTTAACCTTCATTAATATCGCCGGGTTATTTCAGTGTAGAGAATCTTTCCACATACTGAGAAGCAACGACAAAGAAAAAGCAGAGTACCACAAATACAAATTCAATGTTGCCTACCATCTTTAATCCACTAATTCACTAAACCACTAATTCCGCTACCCTGATGATCCCAAAGTAGATACAATACAGCCTTTACACAACCACCCTTTGGCCAAACCCCATCTCCATCCCTTGCCGTTGTTGAATACATCACCTCCATCTTTACCAAGAGCAAATCGCCAACACTTCGAATCCAAGCAACCCTCTCAAACTCTATCCCTTTCGTGCAGTGCTAATTAATTTCTCTCCACTCCTACCAAGCCATGCCGAGAAGTGAACGTGAAGGTGCAACAAAGCAATACTCATTTACACAACCCCCGTTCTCATTCTTGGAGCCCTAGTCAGCCTCGGTTTCGATCCTGGGACAGAAAAAAATTCCTACTCCTTCTCGTCCCTATATCTCCAAGGCTTCTGCCTCTTTCTCGACCCACGAATGCTATCGTCGTCGTCTTCGTCGTCATCATCCCCTTCGTTGTCATCATCGTCATATCTACCTCCACCTCTTCCATTCACCACCGACATGTCAGAGTGAGAGGAATTGGACAAATCGATTGGTTGAAAGATGCTCTGTCCATACAATCCCGCATTGCTGTTTCTGTTGGACTGTGACTGAGCATGTGACTGAAAGTCGCGATCGTCAACACCACCTGACGGGCTCTGAGCCTCGTCTTCGTAATCAGAGGCCTTGCGCTTCTTTCCTGCTACTGTGGTAGAAGTAGACAGCGCCGAAGGCCCGGGGCGAGAGATGCGGTTGCGGTAGGCGAGGGGGTGATCTTCGGAGTCGGTGCCATGATGTATGATACCAATCTGCCCCGCTGTGTTGTTGATGGATTTCTCACTGCTGTTGCTAGGACTAGTATTGTTGCTGTTGGGACTGATCTTACTATTCCTGCTGTTGCTGCTACCAGTTTTGCTCGTGCCGGGCCGATGCTTCGGTTTGCGCCCTGCTCCGGGTCGTGCGCCCCCTCTCTTAGAGATTTTCTTCACGAGTTCCTGACCTGTGTTGCTACCTCCGCCGTTGGCGCCGGACTCTGTTGCTATCCCCAAGCTGTTCAGGCTCGCATAGGAGTGTCTAGATGCTGCCATCCGCCGACGTGATGGGGTTTCTTCCAAGGTCCCGCTCTCGCCTTGGCTATCACTAATCTCGGTCGCGTGCTGGTACTCGGTGGTTTCTTCAGGCGGTTGTGCTTGTTTCTTCTTGCGGCCAGCACCCGGCCTTGCTCCGCCGCGTTTACCACGCTGCTTTTTGTTAGGGGTCTCACCATAGTCGACCCCGTCATCATTGTCTTGTCGGCGGCGTAGTTCATCAAAGAACAACTCATCGTCACTACCTCGATAATCCAGCTGTCGGCTCGACTTGGACGTCGTCTTGCGGGGAGCAGCACGCTGAGCACCTCCCTTGCGCTTCGGCCCGACACTCCCACTGCCCTTGCCATCCCCACCGCTCTCGCGTGATTCTACAAGCTTCTTGGTCAAGTTGGGGAAGTTGTCGCCGTAGTTAAAGAATAACTCCTCCCCGGCCTTGATATCGCGAAGTGCTGAAAACTTGATGCGGAACTCATGATTGACATACATGATTTTCGGGGTGATATTGCAGGTATCGTTGGCATGGTTGATGTACCGGCTGAGGTTCCCGTAGATAGCTGCGTCCACCCAGATACCCTCTTGCTCAAGGAGCGTAAAGAGGTACGAAATCTTGTTCTCCTCGTCAAACACGTCACCGCGGCGATTCTCACGGCGAACGCCCTCGTCGTGGCTAATAAGCTCGCCAGTGTACTCGATGATAAACTCATCCTGCGCAATATCCTCTGCAGCAAAAAGGCCATACCCACAACCCTCCAACTGCGAAGAACCTATCACGACCGCCTTGGTGGCGCCGCGTTGCATTGGTACATTCTGGCACCCAGTCGAATGAAGCTGTTCGTCGTAGGCGTTCTCAGGATCAGCCCTCTCCTTTGCTCCGCATCCCTTGCAAAGGACTGGGTCGCATTCCCGATTGAGCTGGACGCAAATACACGGCTTCCCTTCTTTCTGGCGTTGAATGCAGGTCTTTCCTAGTGAATGGCAGGCACACCCGGTAAACTTGAGAGCGCATGTTTCTGCCGTACATAGGCAGAATCGCTCGCAGAGCACAGGATGTCTCCCCTTGGATGCACATTGGCACCCGTTCGCGGCAGTACACGCACCCTCGTGGTGACAGGGCGTCCATATTTCCCGTAATGAATGCTCGTGCGTGACAGTTGCATCCTCCCAGCCGCTCAACAACTGCTTCTTCTTTCGATCATACCATGGGACTGGCTTGGGGGGCTTCAAGGGCTCAGAGACCTCAACAACAGGAAGCGTCAGGCCCAGCTCTTTGAATTTGCGATGTACATCCCAGCAAGGCCGGTTCAGCACGGCAGCAACAAAACATTGCGACATGAGGGAAGAGCTGTAGCCGATGGTGGCAAACACCTGCTCGAGCACAGTAACCTCGTTTCCAGACCACAGCTTTACCATCT
The DNA here is from genome assembly GCA_033296915.1 of Triangularia setosa. Lineage (NCBI taxonomy): Eukaryota > Fungi > Ascomycota > Sordariomycetes > Sordariales > Podosporaceae > Triangularia > Triangularia setosa. Next base: position 33,666 of record MU866208.1, on the reverse strand, counting down.
GGCCCAGTTTCCCGATGTCACAAGTGCGATAGCAGGAATTCCGGCATGGCTGAGGTGTTGATTTTAAGACGAGGTTTGATGGCTTGCTTGCCTGGTCTTTAATTTGAGCCATCCACTTGGCCCGCAGAGCAGACGCGACACCGCCGATCTCATCAAGAGACAAACACCGCTTCTGATTGTCCCCATCGATTTCGCCGTGCTCACAGTCATGGCTGAAACAGATCAGGCAGCCCAACGCCGAGTAGCTCCCCAGAGATTCCACAACCTTTTGCGTCAGCTCCTTATTCTGATGCCTTTGGGCACTCGGCGTGTTCTTTGTCTTCCTGTTGTCCAAGATGGGCTCAACAGCTTTGTCAAGCTTCAGGACGTCACTGAGAGTGATGGGCCTCTGGTTCTTGGAATCACCAAAGACTCGGTCAAAAGCCTCGGTAAAGAGCTTGGCTCCTCTAGATCCTCGGGGCGACCCAATACCTTCATTATATGTGTCAAGAAGATGACTCCTTTGCTGCGGAGTGATGACATCGTCACTCTCTGGCTGGCTTGCCATGTAGCGGATGAGAGTGGTTTTGGTGCAGCCGTCAATGGCTAGCCTATCCAGCCAGGGCTCCAGGTAGGTTGATAAGATTGCCGCATATTCATTCTGCGATCTCTTGGCTACTCTTTGTACCCTACTAAGGGCTTTGAAGCCAGACAACTTATCAAGCGTCTCCAGTTCATTGAGCCATTCGGCGTACCTTTTCTCCTCGGCCGAATTGGGGTCGACATCGCGAAGATGTGGAACAAAGTTCAGCATGGAATTAGGCGCAAGAATATTCTTGCGAATTTCCACATGATGGAACCTGTAACGCGGGACGCTTTGCCTGTCCGATGCGATGCACGCAACAGGAAATTCGATGTTTTTCCCGTGCGCCCTTACGGCTTTACCTTGCTCGCCACTATGCTGCTTTTCGGGGGTTAGAACCTACAAGAATACAAAATGACGAGGAGGTTAGGACAGACCTTGAACTTGAGAACCATGGTCTCGATTTCATCCTCGGGCGATTCATCAAGGTCAACCGTGAGGGGTTTCATATCGGCGAAAGCATCAATAGAGCCGATGTGCTGCGGCTTGGGCGCATTTTTCTCGGCTTCGTCAAGCAAAAAGTCGACGAGCCGTGCATGACCCTCGCTGACCTCTTTCACAAGGGAGCTGAGGGCGGCCGCAATGGAGTCAACTGTCCAGTCGTCGACCTTTTTTGGCGTCATTGATTTTGGCGTCTCGTGGCCTCTGAACTGTGAGAGCTGGAGTGAGAGTGAAGTCTGTGACTGCGGGGTCGGGTGCTGGGCTGTATTCTTGAGAGTCGGCGACTGTGAGTCCCGAATCTCATCCCGTGTTGAAAAGCGCATTGGCGACTTTGAGGGTGTTCCGTCCAGCTTTGGCCTGCTCCTGCCCATCGGTGATCCATTAGGGGTCCGCCTTCCACTCGTAGAGCCGGATGTGGCTGTAGTACCAGTTAAAGAGGAAGGACTAGGCCCTCTATTAGCTTTCACATGCTGCGGAGCCGAGTTCCGTGCATGGTGATGGGGCCGCTCAGACACATGGGATTGTGAAGCTGGTTGTGGTCGCAGCCAGTCGCCGTTGTGATGGCGGTTCAACGCCGCTGGCTTGACGGCAATTTCGTCGGCCATACCATCGCCACCTTCACTCCCGCCATCTTCGCTGGCTGATGTCGAGTCCACCGTCAAATCCACCACATTTCCCCGGTACGAGACCATCGCTCGTGTCCCGGCTGATTCTCGCTCCCCTATAGTTGTACCATTCACAGTTCTCCGTAATCCCGCGTTGGGGACCCCTTGGTGTCAAGATGCCGAATTGTTGATTAGTTGCTGTCGCTCTCTTGGCGTGAAGCGAGGGCCCCGTCCGTTTGTCGGAGAATGCAAGAATCACTGGTCGCCTTTCACAAACTCAAAGAACAAAAAGAAAAACGTGGCAGCTAACGAGTTCCCGGCCGAGAGAGTCGAATCCACCGGCGTTGCGATGCCAACTAGATGCCGAGTTTATGATGAGATGGTCACACACATCTTTCAATCCTGAGAGAGAAGACGCGCAACAGCGCTCCTGTTGAAAGACGCGATTTCTTGGCCTTCTGAAGAAGGGGCACGGACCATACTTGCCATCTTAGCGACCCACTTGCCTGGGAATCTTTAAGACGAGGCAACCATGATCGTCCGAGGCTGCATCTATCAATAAGCCTGGCCCTTTGAGGTCTTGTAGTTGGCTGAGGTTCCGGGTGTTTGACAAAGATCTCACAGAATGCTGGACAGTTTTCAAAGTTGTTGAGACACGTTTGGCTCCGTAATGCGACCCACGGCTTAAAAGTGATAGTAGCCTACGATCTACCACACCATCTGGGTAACTATGATACCGCACCTTCATTCTTTGAAATATGCCACTAAATCAATGAAAGCCTCTCGGTCCTGAGGATGCCGCCCAGGTATTCTAGGTAGATGTATTTCGGTATTCTACCCTCATAGCCAAGGCATCTAGTTTTAAGATTTCTATTAAATATCGCGTCTTGTTCCTTTCTGGGCTACATTCAAGGCCGACTAGCAACGTGGAGAGGTGCATCAAAGAGATGTTGATGGGAATGTATTCAATATCCCATCGGCCTATGATTTCCTGCCTTGAACTACCGATTCATATGATATATCGGGGTGGCTCAACAACCTCATGAAAGCCTTTCCCCCAAGTATGACAGTCTGCATTGGGATTAGCGGCGGCCGCACCCGACTTCAGGGTTCCGACTTCAGGGTTCCGACTGAGGATCCGGCAGTCTGGGCAACGAATTGATCGGAGTTCACACAAGGTCCACATATTTGAACCTTTTGCCTTCTGATCAAGACGGTACTGTACACGAATCTGCTGAGAAATCTTACAAAGTCCGAAAAGCCATGCTCTTCTTAGTCAACTATCGGCCTCCACAAACACCACGGACTCTGAACATCACACCACGCAGCGCAAGGTTTCCTAGTATATGGACATGCTGTTAACAGTGTAATAACCAGCTCCCCAAAGCCACCACTTTCTTCTATCAATCCCTATCAGTAAAAAAACCCCGCTCCGAGGACGAAGCTCTCAGGCTTGCCATTTGAAAACACCTCTCGCCTACACCCCCTCATAAAACCCAGCGACTTCCATTGAAGCTTGCAATTGGCCTATTCCGACACCCGGCATCTACAACTTCCGATCCGCTTGCCATGCATTGTCTATCCAATGTGTTCCCGCGAGCACAAGCCTCACGGCAAATCAGACTTCCATATAAAAGAAATGTGGGCTTCTCTCAGTGGGGAAACAATCACCCAACCGGTAAGGCAGATTGTACCTCTTATGCCACCTGATTATTGAGAGGGGCCTGCGCTAAATAGCACGACATGCCCCCCATCATGACATGCCCTGAACTTTCCGAAGTGCCTTGCCTCTGTGACCTTGGTATATATTCTTGATTATATCTCATCTCTATTACCCTACCACTGTATGCTTATTTTCCCGTAAGCGCATAACATACCCTATTCCCCTCATAACCCACCAACCCTAACGACGTCATGGCTGGCTTCCCCCAACTCATCCCCGCCTTCACGGCCAGAGTAAAGATCCCCTTTTCTTTCCCCATTTTCTCAACCTCTTTCATCTGTCCTTTGCAGACTGTTTTATGATGTTCCTCCTACTACCCTGATCCTTTTTCCCTTTCAACCTTTCTTAGGAGCCTCAGTTCTTCTCCCCTTCACCTTCTTAAACTTCTTCAATTGAACTAACTCTTGCTCGCCAGATCGCCATCGAACCCCCCACCCGCATAGCCCCCAACCTAATCCACATCCCCTTCCTCCCTTCCCTCGGCTCCATCACCTCCGAGCCCTCCTACCCCCTCCAGCTCGACGCCCCGATCCTCCACGGCGCCGACTTCATCACCACCTCCCCCGACGCCAAGACCGTCAAGCTCGAGGTCCAGTCCGTCGCCAAGGACTCCGCCACCGGTGCCCTGGTCCGCTTCAACTACACCGGCACCGTCTCCCTCCTCGGCGCGGCCGGCAAGGTTCTCAAGGGCGACCCCTCCGCCGCCACTACCGATTTTGGGGAGGCCTTCATCCACCCCGTCTTCCAAACTGGCGGTGTCCCGGAGTTGGCCGAGCTGGCAGACAAAACGTTTGTTGGGTCGGGAAGATTTGTGTTGGAGGAGGGCAAGCCTGTGATTGTAGAGTATAAGATTAGTGAGGTTGTTGCTTAGGTATTGCTCGGAGGGTATAAGTATATATATTCAATGTAAAGGAAGGATAAATGCAAATAAATATCAAAAAAAATTACATGTGAATACAAATGGTACGAATGAATTAAAGTAAAGAGTTTTATTTTGCACGTCTTACTATGAACCCCGTAGTTTCAGAAAAGGCAAATGGACCATCGCCCCTTCTCCAAATTTCCTATTCCTCTCATAGGTATCCTCTGACCTTTTGATGATTTCGCCTAAAACGCCTTGGTATGCCAGTCGCAAGATGAGATCAAAATAGCCAGGCCGAAAAGGCAGAGAACTCCGATGAAACGGCAGAAAAAGAAGGAAAGATAAGCCAGTCCAGATACCATCTGTGAAATGCTCCCGGGGTATTAATACTGCGTCGGAGAAGAGACCTAGTGCACCTCAGGCTTAGAGACGTCATCAACCGCAGACTCGAAGTAGCCATAAACCTCGGGTTGAAGCTGTCATCGTCTTTATAGTCGAAAAGCTTGTCGTCCGAAAGCTTGTAGTCGATACTGGTAGGCTTCACATTGTTGGGTCTCAGATGTAGCAAGCTAAGTCCGGGTATAGTGGCGTTCAAAGCCCGGGGGACAGCAGCTGGGCCAACCTCAAGAATATGGTGGTTCACTCCCTCTTCCAAACAGTATTGTCCATAGCCTTTGCTTTGTCGGTCTCATTGATTTTGATGTCGTGGGCTTCGTCTTTAGCCTTGCGGTCGATATCGCCCTCAAGCTTGCCATGGACGTCAGAATCCAGAGCTTAGAGCTGACAAAACCATCCGTAGGCTTAGATTCACCAGCTTTATCAATATTGGGCATTAGTTTGGCCAAAGCCTTGGTGTCAGGGTCACCTTCCGTATAGTTGTCATTGCTACCAGCCGTGACCACCTCCTTACAACTATCAATTGGTTACAATCATCCTCAGGCTCGTTGTCGACCCTCTGTTTCTAGCGGTGACTTTGCAGGGAGAATTGAGCTCTCAAGGCCAGGATCTGCTGCTTCTCGGCTTCGGGAAGCATGTCGATAGTCTCCTGGGGCAGCTCCATGACGGCGCGCATCAGGGCCTCAGGGTCCTGGGCGGGCGGAGGGGCAGCAACTGGAACCGGAACCACCGGGGTGGCAACAGGAGGAGCGGCATAGCCGCCAACGGGAGTGCCGGTCGCCGCGGGGATAGGGTAACCGCCATACTTGGCGGGGGCAGCCGCGGGAGGTGGGGCGACACTCATGCCAGTGTCGAGGACGGAGTTAATGGCATCCGGTGAGACCAGGCCCATGATCAGGAGGGCCTGGAAGACAGCATAGCCGAGTTGGGGGGCTTGGTTCAGCAGCTCGGCGCAGCGCGCGGGGTCATTAGTCGCGAGCGTCTTCATCTGCTGGATAATGTCCAGCAGCTGGGCAGGCGGCAAGGTGTGGAGCGTGCGCGAGATAGCATCCGTACAGCTCACACCAGGAGGGAGATCTTTGCCTTGGGGCAGAGGTGGGAGAGAAGAACCGCCCGCAGAAACGGACGGTATGACAACGTTGCTACCGTTGGATGGGGCCGAGTAGCTAGGAACAGACGGACCCTTCAAACTATTAGTTAGGATGAACCTCGAACAAGAAAGATTAAAGCTTACAGCGGCGTCACGGTCACGACCATCTTCATCGCTGACCGTTTCGTTACTAAAGTCGACGCGCAACTTTCGTCCCATAATCTCATAGTCGTTCAAATTGCGAACGGCCGAAGAGGCAGAGTCTGAAGAGGTAAACAGTCAGCAAAATATTCGAGGTAAGCGACTCTGACTTTTCCACATCGCAGGCCGGTCCACTGTCAGCTTGGAAGAGTAGTTCTCACCATGGTCGGGGAACTCGGCGAAACCGAAACCCTTGGGGCGACCAGTCTCTCTATCATAGACGAGTCGAAAGTTGAGGACGCGGCCAGCGCCACTGAAGATCTCTGTGATTTGCTCTTCGGTGAGGCCTGCGGGCGATGGTCAGTTACTGAATTTGAAGCTTCATGACAAAACGTAGATGGCCTTACCATATGGGATGTTACCCACGAACACCACCCGGGATGGCTGTCTGGAGGACATATTTGCGATCAGTTGAAGCGCAAAGCCTGAGGTGAGAAGAAGAGTTGCTCAAAAAATCGGTGGGAATAAGGAATTGAGACCAGCAGGAAGTCGACGACTAAGCAATAGTTCTCGGCGTTGTGGTTGACTCGACGATGGAGCAGAAAAAGAGGCTGGCTGCGATGATGCGATGTGATGCAGTGTGTCGTTGACAAGTCACCCAGGTCTTGAGAGGCGCGAAGATAAGGGCAAAATTCGTGGAAGGAACAATCGAATTCACCACCACAGTAGGTAATGGACTACCAATAGCAATTGGGACCTGAAACGCTCTCTTTCATCCAGTATCACACAGGCCGCTAAGTTTTACAAAAAATTGGCAAAATCGACCGATCTTGCTCACGTTGGCGTCAACTGGGCGATGGTGTTGGGGGCAGGTCAACTGAATGTCGAGGGAGCGATCACAAGATGAGGTTGAATACTAGGTTAAAAATGCATGGGACAAGTACCAAAGTACCGTGGACAACGTGGATCTAGCCAAGCTTGGAGGCGCGAATATCAAGGATTTGAACGTCACGAGAGCACGTGATATGAATCTGAAGAGAGGTGGTCTATGCGTGCTAGGAACCTTGCTTGCAAGTGTGTTGGCGAAACAGAAGCGACTGGTTCCACACCTTGTGAAGCTGCAAGCTCTTTCTCCACTGCGCAAACCAGCTGCCATTAAGCATCGGCCGCCACAGACTACGGTACAGACAAGATGGCGAACCGCAATCCTTTCCAGGATTATATGAACAAGCTTCAATATGCTGCTCAACAGACTCGCACAGGAGGCAGAATGCCCGGAGGTGGTGGCATGCTAGGGGGGGCTGCTGGCCTGATTATCCTTGGTGGCGGCGCCCTGCTGCTTCAGAGTGCGCTGTTCAACGTCGATGGCGGTCACAGAGCCATCAAGTACCGGAGATTAAGTGGTGTTAGCAAGGACATTTACACCGAAGGTATGTTGGGGTCGGACATTGCAGTTATGGTTCTATGGAGACAGACAGACTGACTTATATCGCTTCACCCAAACAGGAACTCACTTTGTCGTCCCATGGTTTGAGACTCCTATCGTCTACGATGTTCGTGCTAAGCCGAGAAATGTATCTTCTCTCACCGGAACCAAGGATCTTCAAATGGTCAACATCACCTGCCGTGTCCTCTCGAGACCCGAAATCACGGCCCTTCCTCAGATCTACCGCACTCTTGGCACAGACTACGACGAGCGTGTTCTCCCTTCGATTGTCAACGAGGTCTTGAAGAGCGTTGTTGCCCAATTCAATGCCAGTCAGTTGATCACCCAGAGAGAAATGGTTGCGAAGCTGGTTCGTGAGAACCTCTCGAGGAGAGCTGCGCGGTTCAACATTCTCCTGGATGACGTGTCTTTGACAGTAGGTTTACCTTTGTGGACAACGCCTAGCATAGCAATCTACTGACTCCTCTTTAGCATCTTGCCTTCTCTCCCGAGTTCACAGCTGCTGTCGAAGCCAAGCAGGTCGCCCAACAAGAAGCTCAACGTGCCGCATTCGTCGTCGACAAGGCTCGCCAGGAGAAGCAGGCCATGGTTGTCAAGGCTCAGGGTGAGGCCCGTTCTGCGGAGCTCATTGGCGAGGCTATCAAGAAGAACAAGTCATATCTGGAGTTGAAGAAGCTGGAGAACGCTCGTGCTATTGCTCAGATTATCCAGGAGGCTGGTGGCAAGAACAGACTGCTCCTTGACTCAGAAGGTCTAGGCTTAAACGTCTTTGACGAGGAGCACAAGTAAGAGGGTCACATGTTGAAGAAGGTGGAATGGAGGTGATGAATCAATCTCTACTGTATGTTATAGGCTGGACATTCCACAAACCCCTTTTGTATGATTACGTTGGCGAAAAGATGCATTGAAATCATGAACTGTTTGGTGTTGGCGGGCAGAATCACCTATCTTTACAAGCTTGTTTGCTCAAACCCGTCATATTCACAGCACATGGTGGTCCTTTGATTGCCCTTTCAAGCACTCCTGGCAGTTCAGCAAGGCTGAACAATTACCCATCATTACCAAGCAGCCCCAGCAAGCCAAGCCTGAGGCTCACCCACATCCCCACACGAACCACTGATCAGACCCACAATCAACCACTTGCCCCACTAGCCCCTCCCTGCGCCTGGGACAACTGTCATGGCGCGCGGCTCTATGCGACTGCTGCCTTTCGCCAGCAAGCTTCCACTCATGCTGACCATTTAGTATCTTGCTCCCCCAACACCAAACCCCAGGAAACCTGCGACTAAGCGATCTCGAACTCTCCTTCGCATTAACGACTAAGCAACTACACACTTCTTCATACTATCAACCACTTAAGAAATAACACCACAAAAACCGCTAAGATGCTCGTCAAGTCCGTCTGCCCCGCCCTTACTACCATATCTGGAGCTGTCCCGTGATTCTGTATGATCAATAGCTGACAATTTTGTGTCGCTGTAAAGGGTACGCACCCTCACCGGAAAGGAAATCGAGCTCAACGTCGAGGGCTCGGACAAGGTCTCTAAGATCAAGGAGCTCGTCGAGGAGAAGGAAGGGATCCCGCCTGTGCAGCAGAGGTTAATTTTTGGGGGCAAGCAAATGTAAGATATCACCACCACCACTCTCCCACTCACCTCCCCATCCCAATCTACTCCCCTCCCCCACCCCAGTTACTCCTTTATTTGCATGCTAATGACACGCCGGACGGTTAGGGTCGACGACAAAACCGCCGACGACTACGGGCTCGAGGGCGGCGCGACACTGCATTTGGTACTGGCTCTCAGAGGCGGCCTTCTTTAAAAACGAAGAAAAGAAAAGAAGAAATGAACATCAGAAGAAGAAGAAAGGCTAATGCAAAAGGATTTTGTATGAAAAAGGCCTGTGCCTGCCGTGGGTGCTGAATATCACAATACAACAAACAACAAGGCGGAATGACAATATCTGTGTTTGCTACTACTGTGTTTGCAAAACAACAACAACGCCGGCACAATGATGATAGGGGAAGAGATACCCAGTGGCTATGGAAGAAGAATGGCGCTGTGGTTTCGTTGGAGAGGAGATGGTGGATGGTGGATAGAAGGAATTGCTTCTGCATCGAGAGCGCTTGGTTGGGCTTGGGTTGATTTTTTTCCCTGGGGGATCACACATGAAGTAAACAATACACATTATACCACTATTGCGTTGTCATGGATGTACATAATGGGGGCGGGGTGATCAAGATGACAACATCGTATCTTGAGGGTGTAACTTTGCAAATTTATCAATGGTGCACGACATAGCCACATAGGTAAATCGCCAGTCATGGAAAAAAGATCCATTCATTCCTCAATCATTAAAAGATCTCAAAGTAACTACCGATATATCTTGGGTATCTGCTTGTATCAAGCCCGAAAAGTCGCTCCAAACGCCCGCTCAAAATGCCAACCATCCCGCTCACGTCCGTGCAGTTCCCAGGCCCCTGAATCTGTGGACAAATACCCGCTTGTTCCTCCGTGATGAAAATGCCAAATGCTTCTGGCTTCAAGGTTAAATACCCATCACGTCACTCCTAGGTGATGGCGCCGAAATTTCCCAAATGCTCATGCAGTTCAACTGTTGTAACTCGAAAGCCAATAAATCGTTCCTCCGCTTCGTATCTCATGAATGCAAGGACATCAGTTGCTGTTTGCTGTTCAACGAGGGCCGCGCTTGGTAGGGCGCATAAAAATGTCGACAGGCTTGCGCTTGCGGACGAGAGGAGCGGCAGGACCACCGGCGTTGGAAGCAGGCGAGCTGCTGGTGCTAAGGGCAGTGGAGGATGTCTTGTCGGTAGGGACCAACAGAGGCGAGGTACTACCAGCAGAAGACTTGGGGGGTGAGTAGGCCATTGTGGGCCTGTTGTTGGCGCCAGGAGCAGCAGAGAGAAGACCACGAGGTCTGGCGATGGGGCGCTTGTGAGGAGAAACAATCCTGTCCACAACGGCCTCAAGTTCTTCGACAGACAAACTTCCACGTTTGGGAGGGCTGTCGGGCTCATCGTCGCCAAACAGGTCGTCGCTGCCGTTACTGGGAAGGTTGTCGTCTTCGTCATCGCTGAAAGAGATAACGTTTGCTGGCTTCGCAGTGCCATTACCCTTGATTGAAAGGAGGCGCTTCTCGCGCTCTTTGCGCTCACGATCACTGGCCTTGGTCACCTCGGAGGCCTTCCTGATTGGGGCATTGATGATGGTGGAGGCAGCGTCGAATTGTCGCCCGATTCGGGCATCGTTGAGCATGGCGACTGGTGCCTGCGTGATCTGACTCTGTCTGACAGGCATGCGACTAGCTGGCGAGGAGAGCTTCAAGCGATTGGTCTCGGCAGCGACTTGTCGTTTGGCTTTGGCGATGAAAGTCTTCTTGGGGCGAGGCTGAGAGGACCAGTGGCCGGCTTTAGGGCCCTCACGCTGGCGCTGCGAATAGTGGAGGGGCAGTCGACGAGATTCAGGCACCGAGATAATCTTTGCTTGCCGAGAAGATCGCTGGCCATTCACGTCTTCCATTTTCTTCATGAAAGCATTGGTGGCCTCTTCGATCTGCTGGTTGTGCATGGTTTCGTACTTCATGTAAACTTTGTACCATGATCTCGGGTCCTTGGGCTCCCAGCCGTACTGAGCATCCAGGGTCTTGAAGTCGCGCTGGATGAGATGCTTCCAATCTATCGATCAATTCGTTAGCAAATTCGACTGAAACTCACTACCTCGAAAGTAACCAGAGCACAGGACAAAGGGAATGCTCGAAAGATTGGACGTACGGGCAGGTGAGATTTCGTAAATCCGTTCGTCTGTCTCCTGCTCGATGGTATGAAGGTGCTGGGCGGTCTTCACGGCCCTCAGGACTGGCTGCAAGAGATGGGTAGGCATGTCTCCGAAACTTGAAATGTGCTGAATGTTTCTGATTGCGATCTCAAGGCACATGTTGAGAAGGGAACGAGGACCTTTCCTCTCAGAAGAACCGGTAGATATTTGAAGCTCCATGTTGACAGAAAGTGGGTCTCACCCACGGTGACAATAAGGTGGAAGCCGAACAATAGGATCAATAGGAGTTGGCGGGGTTGGTGGCTGGGGGTTGCCAGATGTTGCTCCTTGTGAAAGTTACTCTTCATGCGCCGAAGGTAATCCAGAACAGAGCCAATTCGCACCTTTCCCAAGACACTGGTAGTCTCCACGATGGTTGAAGTAAAGCTGGCAATGGGGTGAGGAGAACGGGCTTTCAGCCAGGGGATTTATGATCAAAATGGGAACCTCTTAGAATATTTTTTGACGAAAAGAGCATTGTACCATCAAGCTGAGCAGTGGTTGAAAATATCACCAATATCGAAGATTAAGTGAGACCCAGGAGGTTCAAAGATATGAGGTTGCGTCTCTCTTTTATACTGACGGCCACTTGCTGCTAGGGTGCCCGGGCCACATGAGCCCCGAGGCCCATATCCCACATGCATTAGCCTCAATACGGCTAGCGCAGATCTATTCAATGTCTTGCGGAGCATTGAGCAACTCCAGAGCATGAGGTTTGGGGCAACATGTAACAGAGCAAAACAGTCTAATAGGTGGTTCGTTAAAGTATTATATAGAGTATATAATTACTGGAGACATCCTGACTTGAGAACTTTTGTTGCTCCTGGTGGTGACGAGCTCACGAGCGGGCTAGCTGCACATTGTGGACTTTATGGGTCTCTCTTGGCGTTAACTCGAGCGCGTGCCAGGGTCCGGGGAAGCTGCAAACTGCCCAGAAGCTGGATTGGCGCGCAAACTGTAATCTTCAAACCTTTCAACAAACTTTCCAACCGTATCACTTCTTTCTCAGCAGCAACCACTTAGCTTGTCCTGACGGAATTTACCACTACTTGAACTTGGCCAGCTATTGAACTCGGCTCAAACAACCCAATTGCGAGTACTCGAAGGGATTTTTTTCTTGCCGAAGAATCAGCCGATATTGACAGCATCTTGCGACGACAGTGTCGTTGACTTGCGCGGAGTGACACAAATATTCCACCCTGTTTCACTATCATACCAAATCTCGAGATGGAGCGACCGGAAGGCTGGGGCCTCCTCAGCGAAAAGGAGGAAAATGAACTTCACAAAGCCCGACTCCTAGCCGTGGAAGAGAAAGCCTACAAGCGCATCACCAAGCGCATCAACACTCTCTACCGCTTCGCCGACCCCATCCTCATGAGAGAGCCAGAAAACCCCCCATCTCAGAAAGATGACACTTCCAGCCCAGCCCCAACCCCTGCCGCTGTCCCTGATGTCACCACTCCCAAACTCGACTATGCCCGAATGTACCAAGACGTCACCCTCGACTTCGCCGCCTTCGACAGCAGCATGGAACGCCTCCAGTTCCTCTTCACCGCTAACGAAAAGGACAGGGAACACTACGCCCAAGAGCGCGAGCGAATCAAGCGGGACATCACCGCCGTCCGCGCCAATATCATCCAGCTCAATCAGAAGCTCGAGCAGGCGAAGGAAACACAGGAGCAGCGGAAACAATTCGACAAGTTGGCTGATGAGATCACGAAGAACCCTGCCCTGCGCACTCGGGAGGAGCAAAAGGCGGCTATAAGAAAGCTGCATGACGAAATCGCCGAGCTCAAGGCGGAGAGTTCTACGTACAGTGACACGTGGGTCGAGCGGCGCGATCAGTTCTCCAGAATTATGGACGAGAGTATGAGATTGCGTCGACTGATCAGAGACGAGAAGGAGGAAGTTGAGAGGAGGGAGGGTATGGATGAATCAAATGAGGCCGAGGCTGGACAGACGCCTAGACCAGGGACGCCTAGTGGGGGTGCTACTCCTAGGGGAGAAAGCGGGCTGAAGAATTCTATCGAGGCTGGGGATGTGGTTGGCACTCCTAGGGCGTTGTCGACGACGGGTGGTAGGACACCAGCTAGGGAGAGCCCGGCGCCATCGACGCAGGATAATGGATCCTTTCTGAAGCCGGGGAATACGCTCGGGGCGAGCTTTGGGAGTGGTGCGCCCAGTAGGGAGGGGACAGCTGAGCATAGAACAGAACAGGAGGAACGGGAGGAGAGGGATCAGGGTGGTAATGATATTGAAATGGGGGATGATCCGCCGAAGGATGATGAGTCGGAGCCGGATAGTCCGCTGTCTCCGCCACCGGCGGACTTGCCTCAGATTTTGGTGGGTGGCCAGGGAGATAGTATGGATACCACGTAGGAGATTGAAAGGAGCAGGTATGATCAATGTTCTTGTCAGCGAGGCCGCAGGTTAAAGTGAAAATGTCGTCTGGTTCCTGCTAGCATCGGCACCTACCTACTCAGCTAAACCAAGAATAACTACTTGTTAGATAGCGTTAATACCAACAGCGTGATGTACCTTAGTACAACATGTCAATGTGCGTTCAAGCAAGTCAATCACGTAAGTAAGTTAGTCGATAACTCATTCTTGCTTTGCTTTTCCTCTGAAATGTTCTACTCTTGCTGCTCAGCAACCTTTTTCCCACTCTCCACCACCTCCCTCGCCTTCTTCAGCTCCTCCTCTTTGCCTTCTGCCCCATCGCTCTCCGTGATAGCAATCTGCTCCTCCAAGTTCTGTACCGCCTCCGAGATCTTGTCACGAAGAGGACCAAACACGGCTTTGGTCTCCTCAAGGGCGGTTTGCTAATCGTAGAATGTTAGGGTTGTTAAACACAAACTGTGGACGTGAGAAGAAGACGGTAGCTAGGTACCTCTTGCTTCAACATGTATGGGGCATTGCTGTCCAGGTCTGGCTTGGCGGCGTCGATTTCTGTCCGCAGCTTGGAGATGCGGGTCTCTTGGTGGGCGAGCTCCTTGTGGTAGTAGGATTCCTCCTTTACGAGGCGGAGGACGGAGTTGGTTGCTCTCTCAAGGGGTGTCGGAGGGGCCATTTTTGATAGTGGTTAGGTAGTGAACGGAGAAAGAGAGAGGCCTTTGTGTATTTGCGAGGATAGGGGGTTTTATGTGAGTTGAAGTATTGTTTCTGCCTGGTGATGGTGTGAGTTTCAGTGAAGCCTGAGGCTAATGTTGTTGACTTGGGCTGTTTGGTTGTGAGTGGTGGGGTTGGCGGGGTAAATTTTTGGAGAATGAGTTGTTGGTCAGGATCACAGCAGATGAGGCAAGCAGCCCGATGGTAGGTGCGATCAACTAAGATAGAGATGGCAGCAGCTGATAATAATTGTTTGGTTTGGATGGTTTGTATGAGGTGCTCACATGTCTTAAGTCTACGTCTTATTCATGCAGTGAAGATAGGTAAGGTTCTTCCAAAAACAGCTCAATGGGAACTCGGAGTCTAAAACAGGGTACAAGCTCAGAGACTTGCGCCTTCAAGCAATCCAAGGCACAACACCATCTAGCAGCTATCTCAGGACATAATTTGAACTCAATTTTGATGAAGCACTACACTACCTTCGAATATTATCAGTGTTGCAAGACCCTAAATTATTAGAATGCCACAGAAGCCAAGAAATCGAAGTTGTAGAAACTCGGATAGCTGCATATCAAAGATCAAAGATATCATCTCTGTAGCCGAGTTTCAGTCCGCAGTCTGTTTCGAAAAGATTCCTGAGTCCCAACCTCAAGATTGAAACACACCACAGTGGCTCTCCAGAAGATTCGGTTCCCCATCCACTGATAGCTTATTCCGATTCTGATCAGGGTATCGCTGACTCGATAAGCTGGCCAATCCTCCGACCAACAGCTCGAGCTCAGTGATGCTGTACACATTAGCTTCAAAGTCCAAACGAAGACGTTCCAGCCTGGGAAAAAGCTCCTTTGCAAATGCCGTCTCTTTCATCGTCCCACGTTTCCTGCCACATGGCCTTTGATTGGTGTCCCCCCCACAGTTGGAAGGGCTGCAGGTGCAACGCTTGATCGAAGTGACATGCGCAGGGCGAAGAAGTGCCAAGCTAAGCCATGCTAGGATAGAGCTCGGATAGACTTAGCCGAGTTGGGGAAGCTTGTTGGACACGCCTCCGACCCTGGCCCCCGGTGGCCACTCAGCACAAACTCCACCAACGAGCACTGCAGAGGGGCGACATCACTTTCTTTGGAACTGGACACGTCGTGCACATGTATTTTGAACTTTCTAAATAAGGCTGACCTTTTTCTGCTCCAGCCCATATTTTCGCCTTCAATCCACTCACTCTGGCCCGTTTTTCTTAAGAGGCTGTAACTCTAGATTTTCCTTGCGCATGGTAGTTTTCGACACCTCGCTTTTCCCTGAATTGGCAGGACACTCGGCAGGGCTTTCGAGTTAACGTTTCTTCTCTTTAATTCACCGTTCTATCTTTGAAATACCAGCCTCTCAGGTTTAGAGACCACCCCTCGCTTCCTGAAAAGAGCGACACTTTCCCCAATACATTGCACCAGCCGGAACACGGCAGTAGTGCAATCATGGACAACGCCTTCGCGCAATCGTCCCAAAAGGTGCTCAGCACTCTGGGCGTAAACCCAGCAACTGGTTTGACTGATGCGCAAGTCAAAAGCTTACAGGCAAAGCATGGTAAAAATGGTATGCAATGGATGCTAACTTTATTCTTCGCTGTCGCGAACGTCAATCCCTTGGCTAACTGGTCTGTTCTCTGTAGCTATCGCCGAAGAACCACCCACTCCATTATGGGAGCTCATCTTTGAACAGTTCAAGGACCAACTCGTCCTCATCCTGCTCGGTTCCGCTGCGGTATCCTTCGTTTTGGCACTCTTCGAGGAGGAGGGTGGATGGAGCGCATTCGTCGACCCGGCCGTAATTCTTACCATCCTGATTCTCAACGCCGTCGTCGGTGTCTCGCAAGAAAGTAGCGCCGAAAAGGCCATTGCCGCCCTTCAGGAATACTCGGCCAACGAGGCCAATGTTGTGCGCAATGGACAGCTTCACAGAATCAAGGCTGAGGAGCTGGTTCCGGGCGATATCGTGGACGTGTCTGTTGGCGCTCGCATCCCTGCTGACTGCCGCTTGATCTCGATTCACAGCAACAGCTTCGCTGTCGACCAGGCTATTCTTACCGGAGAAAGCGAAAGTGTGGGCAAAGATAGCGAGGTTGTCGTTAAAGACGAGAAGGCTGTGAAGCAGGACCAGGTCAACATGCTTTTCTCAGGCACCACTGTTGTCACCGGCCACGCCAAGGCGGTTGTTGTTCTGACTGGCTCCAACACGGCTATTGGCGACATTCATGAAAGCATCACCGCGCAAATATCTGAGCCTACCCCCTTGAAGCAGAAGCTCAACGACTTTGGTGACCAGCTCGCCAAGGTTATCACTGTCATCTGCGTTCTCGTCTGGCTTATCAATATTCCTCACTTCAGTGACCCCAGCCATGGAAGCTATGCCAAGGGCGCCATCTACTACCTCAAGATCGCTGTCTCGCTTGGTGTTGCTGCTATTCCGGAAGGTCTTGCAGTTGTCATTACCACTTGCCTCGCTCTGGGAACTCGCAAGATGGCGGCCAAGAACGCAGTAGTCAGAAGCTTACCTTCCGTTGAGACCCTTGGAAGCTGCAGTGTTATCTGCTCCGACAAGACTGGTACTCTTACTACCAACCAGATGAGTGTCAGCAAAATTGTCTACTTGAACGGCAATGGCACCGACTTGGAGGAACTGGATGTCGAGGGAACCACATTCGAACCCCGGGGCGACATCAGGTCGAACGGCAAGGTTGTTACCGACCTTGTCCAGGGGTCTTCTACGATCCTTCAAATGACCCAGGTAGCTGCTCTCTGCAACGATGCCCGCCTTGATTACCACTCGCACACTGACAGCTACTCCAATGTCGGCGAGCCTACCGAAGGTGCCCTCCGTGTTATGGTTGAAAAGGTCGGCCCCTGTGCCCCTTCTGACTGCCACCCCAAGGACCGTGTCCACTATGCCAGCTCTTGGTATGAGAAGCAGTTCAACCGCCTCGTCACCTACGAATTCTCGCGCGATCGCAAGAGTATGTCAGTCTTGGTGCAAAACGGAACCTCTCAGAAACTCTTTGTCAAGGGCGCCCCTGAGTCGATCATCGAACGCTGCGCCCACACACTTGTTGGACGTGACGGGAAGAAGGTTCCTCTGGACCGCAATCTGGTTGACCTCCTTCTCAAGGAGGTAGTTGACTATGGCAACAAGGGTCTCCGTGTTATCGCTCTGGCTAGCCGTGACAATGTGCAGGGTGAGCCTCTCCTTCACAATGCCAAATCTACCTCCGAGTACGCCGAACTTGAACAGAACCTTACTCTCCTTGGTCTCGTTGGTATGCTGGATCCTCCTCGTCCCGAAGTTGCTGGCTCGATTCAGAAGTGCAAGGATGCTGGTATTCGGGTTATCGTCGTTACGGGTGACAATCGCAACACTGCTGAGACCATTTGCCGGCAGATTGGTGTCTTTGGGCCTAACGAGGATCTTACTGGCAAGAGCTACACTGGCCGTGAATTTGATAACCTGAGCCACAGCGAGCAGCTTGAGGCGGCCAAGAACGCATCACTCTTCTCCCGTGTCGAGCCCTCTCACAAGTCTAAGCTTGTTGACCTTCTCCAGTCCCTTGGCGAGGTCGTTGCCATGACTGGTGATGGTGTCAACGATGCCCCCGCTCTCAAGAAGGCCGATATTGGTGTTGCTATGGGCTCTGGTACTGATGTGTCCAAGCTTGCGGCTGACATGGTTCTGGCTGATGACAACTTTGCCACCATTGGTGTTGCCATTGAGGAAGGTCGTGCTATCTACAACAACACCCAGCAGTTCATCCGGTATCTCATTTCTTCCAACATTGGCGAGGTCGTCTCCATCTTCTTGACCGCTGCGCTCGGCATGCCCGAGGCTCTCATCCCCGTCCAACTCCTCTGGGTCAACCTCGTCACCGACGGTCTCCCGGCCACCGCCCTGTCCTTCAATCCTCCTGATCACGACATTATGAAACGCCAGCCCAGAAAGCGCGACGAAGCTCTTATTGGCGGTTGGTTGTTCATTCGCTACTTGATCATCGGTACCTACGTCGGTCTCGCCACCGTCGCTGGTTACGCCTGGTGGTTCATGTTCTATTCTGAGGGTCCCCAAATCAGCTTCTACCAGCTCTCCCACTTTCACCACTGCAAGACCGAGTTCCCCGAGATTGGTTGCGCCATGTTCACGGATGTCAGGGCTAAGGCCGGCTCCACTGTCTCGCTCTCGATTCTCGTTGTGATTGAGATGTTCAACGCCATGAACGCGCTGTCCTCAAGCGAGTCTCTGCTTACGCTTCCCGTGTGGAAGAACATGATGCTTGTGTACGCCATTACTCTGTCCATGGCGCTGCACTTCGCTCTGCTTTATACCCCCTTCTTACAGACCCTCTTCTCGATCTTGCCTCTGAATGCGACGGAGTGGAAGGCTGTGGTGGCTATCAGCGCGCCGGTTGTGTAAGTCTAATCCTTTACTTTTCGCAATACCGAACACAAAGTTGTGCTAACATATTTGCAGCCTCATCGACGAAATCTTGAAGCTCGTGGAACGGAAGTTTTTTATGCAGACCCCAGTTTCTAGCTCGGTATCGGTCTTTAAAGACAAGAAGGACCTATAAACGGGGTTGTGGAAGGAGAATAGAAGAGAAATATAACAGACAGAAATGAGATTTGGGCGGTAAAACCGTCCGCAAAGAAATATATAGACACTGTACATAAAGCGTAATCAAATAGCATTGCCTTGGCACAGACACCATTTACACATGAAAAAATCCATTGACCAGGGTTGTGAGCAACAGCAGCTTCTGTTTCGCACGAAAGACTCGGTCATTGACGCTGATCATTGTATGGTCTCAAAATATCATTTACTGTTACAACGCCTAGTATGCCCCTAACTCCCGCCTGCCACAACAGAGACACGCGGTTGTTAACCTTTGCCCAATTTGGTTTCCCCGATCTAAAACATTTCTTTCCTGCTCCCTCTCTCTAATCCTGCCGTCCCTTGAGCAGCCTCTTGGTCACCTTGTCCTTCTCGATGATGTAAACGTGGGCACCCCAACCGGAAAGGGCATCTCTGTCGACAGCGTTGAGAAGTGACTGGGAAATAGTCTCGAAAAGCTGATCAGGGCCCTGTTATTTCATTCCAACCATATTAGCACACTATCTCCGCCCCTCTCCCATAACCTCCCCTTCCCTTTTTTCAATCTCAAAGAAGCAACAACTTACAAGATCAGGTTCCCACAAGCTCTCGCACATTCCAAACAGCTGCTCCGTTGCCGTCCCGCTCACGATGAAGTCCTTTGCGAAATCAATGCACCCGATGCTGTCGAAGCCGCAGATGAACGGTTGGCCGGTTTTGGGGTCGAGCCCCGCAACGACGGGGGAGACGAACCAGGGGCCGAAGCGGCGCTCGTAGAGGGAGGAGGAGACGAGGTTGGAAAAGGTGCGGGGGGCAATTTGGCGCTCCTCGCGGAGGCGGTACATGTTGACCTTGTAGCGGAAGAGGTCCGAGACAGTAGCCACGTCGGTGGCCAGGCCGGTGAGGCCGAGAAAGACGTTGTCGCCGTATTGGAAGATTTTGGGGAAGTTGTTGGAGACGGTGAGGGCTTGGAGGCCGAGGCGGAGGTCGCAGGCTATGGCTACGCAGTCTTTGCCTACCATTGCTACGCAGGCGCCGCCGTCTGGAGGGGTGGGTTAGAGTGGGTGATGAGGGTGGGCGGGGGAGGAGGGGGGAGGTACTTATTGAGAAGGGGGAAGACTGTAGATTGAGAATTTAGATTTTAGGTAGACAAAGATATGTGAAGGTATCATGGGGGAGGGGACATACCATCTTGGCTGTTGTGGAGGGGTGGCTGCTGGGAAGCGGGTGTAGATGGTGATGGTTTCGATGCAAAGAGAGCTCTCGGTGGGAAGATGCAAGTGCGTTTGTTGAACAGTATTGTTATTTGGATGAAAATCAATCCAAAATCCAGTATGGAGGGTTGACTAAATCGTGGTGTTGTCGAGCTGTTGCCGTTCAAGCTCTCATGCAATCAATCAACCTTGAAGGTTCAAGAGGTCAGGTTGGAGCTTCCAAGCTGACAAGGAGGCTGCGCTGGAGTTGACGTGCAAGGCAACACGCAGCTGGCGCGGCGAGTCGGGGAGCAGCTAGCAGGGGTGGACCCTGGGCCTAAGGTGTAGCAAAAAGGCGGTGATGGACGGCGGTAAACGGCTGAAGCCTGGGGAGACGCAAGTTCCCCTCTAGCTGTGCCCCGTGCGCGCTGTAATTGCCCTCTGGAAAGCTTCCAGTTCAGTGGGAGATGGAAGCTCCAGGAAGCAGCTTGATTTCACCCCACTTGATTATTACAACGGTGTCTACCCAAACTACGTGTTATAGCACTGCCTGGTGATTCCAGCGTCAAAACATAACAAGCTGGACTTTTAGGCCTTTTGAATCTTTGTTGTGCTCCAGCTTTGATCGTTGACCATACAACTTGACACCCTACCACAATATCGCATCTATTCTGTACGCCGCCTCGTATTCACAATGTCGGCCCATGTTGAGGTTATCTCGACAGACCTTCGCCGAGCCAAGGTTAAGGTCACGCCGGGGACATACCTGGTTGATGTTCTCAATGAAGCTTGCAAGAAACTGAATGTCAACGCTGACAAGTACGAGGTCAAGTAAGTTAATCCTTGCATTCCATCTCTTACGATCTCATCGACGACTTACATGTATCATAGGCACAAACAAAAGATCGTCGATCTCACATCACCCTTCCGCACATCAGGGCTAGGTCCCGGTGCAAAACTCGAGCTTGTTCAAAAGTCAAAGAGTGCATCAGTCGTATCGATAGCCCTTGATATCAGTGGTAAACGGTTTACAAAGAAGCTGCCCAACGACATGACATTATGGCAGACCTTGCGTCAGTTTGAGAGCTCAGAGAGTGACCTTAACCTCACCGGCAGAGGCGCTCCAAAGGACCAGAACGGCGGTCAGCTTTATCATGAAGCCCCCGTGGTCAACATCATGGGGAGAGAATACTCGGCTTTGGAAGACCTCAACAAGACCTTGTCACAGTGCGGTATCAACTCCGGGAGCATGGTGCTTCGTCTCAGCTTCAAGCTCACTGAGAAGACCTTATTTGAGGCCATGTCAGATATTGGGCAGTTCCTCAAGAATGTTGAGCCGGAACAACCAAAGACAGAAGAGCCAAAGCCAGTCCCGGTTTCAAAGGAGCCCAAGGTAGAGAGCGGTACTGCTGAAGCTGTGGAAGAGCCTAAGGTGAAAAGCATTGCAGAATCAAGCATCCCACCACCTGAGACCACCACCCCAGCAGTCACAGACCAGGAAGAGAAGGAACCACCCGGCGATCCTATGGATGTCGACCAACCCCAGCCTCAACCAACATCACCACCCACCGAACCCATCGACCGCCTCCTCCCCACCT
Organism: Triangularia setosa; assembly: GCA_033296915.1. Taxonomy (NCBI): domain Eukaryota; kingdom Fungi; phylum Ascomycota; class Sordariomycetes; order Sordariales; family Podosporaceae; genus Triangularia; species Triangularia setosa. The sequence goes on along the minus strand of MU866208.1, from coordinate 11,984 downwards.
CCGTCTTCGTAGCACCCACCTCTACCACCCCCGCCGCAGCCAACATCCATGAAGACGACTCAGCCTACGAGCCAACCATCGCCCACGCCCAGCTCCGCCAGCAACAGCTCCTCCAAAAAGCCCAAAACATCCGCCTCAAATCCGACGCTGAGCTCGCCACCATCGCCGCGGAAGAAGCTGCGAAACTGGCAAAAGTCACCAAGGTCGAGATTAAAGTCCGGTTTCCTGACCAAACCTCTGCTACGTGGATTACTACCCCTGAGGAAACTGGAGCGTGGCTGTATCAAGCCATCCGGGCGACGATGGCGTATCCAGAGCAACCTTTTAAGTTGGTTATCCCGGGGTCGTCGAGAACGCATGTGGAAGATGGGAGTAAGAAGTTAATCAGTGGGTATAAGCTGAAGGGGCCGCAGTTGTTTAATCTGATCTGGGAAGATGGTGCGTCAGGGGAGGCGAGGAAAAGTGGATTCCTGAAAGAGAGTGTGGCATCTAAGGCGAGAGATATTGTGATTCCTGAGGTGCCGCAGCGTGGTGGGGTTGGTGAGAGTGAGGCTGGGCCATCGGGGTCCTCGGCCCAGGGCAAGTCGGAGAAACCAAAGAAGGAGATTGACCCTGAAGCGCTTAAGAAGAAGATGGGCAAGTTTTTCAAGTTTGGGAAGAAGTAAGTGGGTAAGGTCTGTGAGTAGGATCTGGGCTTGATAGCCGTCCGTGTCAGCATTACTTGGGGGCGTTCTTTTATCGTGAATATGAAACTCGCTATGGAATATTTGTGGGCTAGAGTCTTTGAAGGGTATACACATTCTTCAGGCAGAAACATGAAGCTCGATGCATGGAATGACTAGAGCAAAGCAAATACAGAGACAGGTACCAGCAGTGCATTTTGAGGACAAAGGGGCATTAACCCGATTCCTAAGGACCCAGTTGACAAAAACACGGTTCATACACGATATGGACCTTGCTCTCGTAACTTGTACTCCCTATATAACCAGGCCACTTTTCATTACTTCATATTCTGTCTTACATGATCGAATCGACTTTTGTCAAGGAAGATCTAGTGCCCAGCCCTTCTCGACTCAGCAATAACCCTCTGAAGCTCATCAACCTTGGCCTTTGCGCGACCGAAAGTGCCCAGCTTGCGCTTGGAGTACTTCCTGGCGCGCTTATCCTTGCCGTTCCGGAGGAGTTCGATGACGCGGCGCTCGTAGGGGGCGAGGCTGTTCGAGTTCAGGACGTCAGCCCGGTCAAACTTGGTATGATATGGTAGATCTTATCGTTATCTTGATCGAGACGGATGGAGGGTTGTTATCGTAAGATCCACAACTGCCACAGCGGGCCGCCAGGGCTAGCATGGTCCCTTGGGCTCCACCGTTTTCAAGATTATGAATTTTTAAATGAATTGATGGAAAACATACCCAGCAACCTCTTTCACGATGCCCCTGACAAAGTTGGTACGCTTACTCTGGGCCCCCTTGCGGCGACTGGGACGGGGTTTGCTGATTATGGGGGTTGTTTTCTGTGTAGGCAAGTTGGTCAACATCGTCACTTTACATTTTTCTAGGTTGAACAACCGTGCTAGTTAATTTTCATCCATCATCACGCAGTATTGTAGAGACAGCTTTTTTAAGGACAGTAAAGGACAGCAAAGAAGGAAAACAGAAGGGAGAGTAGTTTGCAATGGTAGAAAGATCCAAGTCAAAGGAAAAGATTGGTTTGATTTTTTCAAGTAAAAGAGGGGGGTCCATACAGTGCCCTTGTTAACACCCTTTGCTAACCCCGTCTTCTCAGTCTCCTGCTTTTTGGTAGTGGTCATTTTTTTTCCTGGTCTCTATCGTCTCTTTGACAGAAGAAGATAACGCTTATAGGGAGAGAAAGATAAGGTTTTGAATCACCGGCGCTGTAGGGTTCATCCGTCCGCTTTGGCTCGTTCCCGCGGCGTTCGCTGACGATGGCTGACAGGTGGAGTTGCGAACGGAAAGAGAAAGCCTGCAAGTGAAGAATATTTGTGGGTGCGTTGGCGGCTGTGGGTCAGGGCTAAGACTTTTTAGTGCAATTCTGGATTTGAATTGCAGGAGGATTGTGGGGGTGGTGGCTTGTTGCTGGCTTGGCGAGAAGATGTGGCGTCGACTTTGACGACCACCATGACAGAGCTACTTTGACTACACGACATTGCGAGCCGACATGAGGATGAAGGCAACTCGATGGATTTCCTGGCGGTGATTTTCGAGACTTATTTTCAGGCTGCGATCTGTGAACTTTCCTGAACAACTTCGAGATCCGTTTGCTTCCAGGTTGAGCACAGATTCATCCCTCCATCCAACGGTTCGCCCTGTTGAGAGCCTTGGGCATGTTTCCCTAGTTCCTGGAAATTCCTGGCAGGAACCGAACACGACCTGCAAGATTGATATCGAGACCTGTCATACCGGAGAAGCAGGATGGGGTCACAATCACAGCACTAAGCCTCCGGACGACATTAGAATATTAGATCACCAACGGATTGTCAAGTTTGTACGTCTACCGGCCCTCGGTATGGTCAACCGCGTTCGGTATCTGTGTCTTTCACCTCCCCGAACTCGAGATGACCCATCCACTTTTGACCGCATGGCTTTCCCGGGTATCCTTTGGAAAGATTGCAGTAAGGATATTCTTCTTGATGGATTTCCAACGACTAACAGCTGATCTGTCAGGACAAGCAGGCAGCCGTGGGCCTATTTAGGTAGTTGGTGAAACAAACGTACTCGCGTATCGAAGGCGGGTACTGCCCCCTTCATTCGACAGCTTTCGGGCTGAACTAGTCCCTTCGACAGAGACCCCAAGCTCTGTCTCACAGAGAACTCAAAAGATCTTTCGTTTACCACATGCATTTTCTGTGTAGCGATTGGGAGCACAGTGGGATCGTTACTCTGACTTAAAATGCTTGAACCAATCTAAACCGTTGGCATGGTGGCAGCAGAGCTCGACGTTGGGTAACGTTTGACAGAAAGCGCCAGAAAAGGAGGTGGACACATGATTCAACGGTCTGATATATCCCTTGATTGTTGAAGCAAACGGCATGGTATACTAAATTACCCGGACATGCCTACCTTCAGTCAGCCAAGATTAACAAGTATAGTAACACGATATCATGTCAGTCCGTTTACATATAACGGTATGAACCATCCGTTTACCGACACCGGGAGAAAAGAGCGGGCTCGGTATGAAACGAAACATCACGGAGGTAGAACATTGTGAATCAACCACAGCCTGTACCTGTTGAAAATTCCAGAATAAGCACACGGCAAGGAATATGGTTGGCTTGGCAGGTAGAGTGACGCTGGGAACCCTCTCGCAAAATCCGCCATTTCTTCCGCAGTGCTGTGCGAGACGAGAAGGCGGAGAATGGAGGCTGCCATGGTTTCAACTGGTATTTTCATCTGACCGAATGGTTTGCCGTACAGGATCTGCATACCTGGTGCTCCATCGTCGCCCATCATCCACACTGTTGGCATCCAGTTGCAGATCGGATTCGGCGGATTGGCAGGTGGCAAGAGGCATACCCAGGCCTTCCGAGAAATCGATCTGCGGGTACAGCAGGTATTACTCGACCGTGCTTGTTGAGGGAGGCTCTTTCTTAAATACCTGGGACCTGTGACCGGTCTTCCAATACAAATTTAAATTCCTCCAGTCTTCAGCTTCTCAACCTTCTTCCCTTGACCTTGACCCCCATTCATCAGCAGTCTGTTCTATTCTTCTCTGCAGCACAGGTTGCTGCGGCTTTTTACTAGACTTACACTTTACCAGCATCTTTACCAAGCACTTATATTACCGAGCCTTTTGACTACTTCGTCTGAGAATGATGCTGCCAGTCTCCTCTGCCGCCCTCGTGGCGGCCCTCCTCCCGCTAGTTGCATCCCTCCCTGCATTCTCTGAATCGACAGCCTACACTGTCCCTCCAGCCGTCATCAAGTCACTGATGGAGGCCGGTGACGACTGCATCCTGCCCATAGGATTTAATATAACCAACTTCAAGATTTTCACTCCCGCCCCCGGCAACAATCAATCCCAGCTCCTCAGCTTTGACTTCTTTGACGATGGTACCAGCATCTCGACTTCCTGTGCGTTCAACGAGAGCTCGCCAAATGTCGCGCCATTTGATTTCACCCCTCGGTACCCGTGTGACGATGATCGGATCACATTCATCTGGAACAACGAGACACAAGGCTTGAGCATGATCGAGAAGGTCTGCCCTGGTGTTATGTAAGTTGGTATCAACCTCAGTGAAAAAGCAACTCCTCGTCCTGACACTTGTGGATCTACAGCACAACGCCGATGGAGACTTCCGGTCAGGTAGTGACCAATGGAACTTTGAGTTGCCTTGAGACGTCCCCGAACAATACTTATGGTCCAGGCCTTGACTGCATCTCATTTCAGAAATATTCGACCAGGTACTACAGCATGCAGCCTACTCCGTGGTAGAAATACGTGGATGAGGATTGGCAGCCCGGGAAGTCAAAGAAGGTCAAGGGAAAGGGGAGGAAAGGGAAAAATAGAGGTCGTCAGTGACGTTCTGTGGTTGTTTGTGATGTTGACTAGGTGTAATTTGATCCACAGCGCTGCTTGGTCTGGTTGGGTTATTGATGGCTGGTGATTGCCCTGTCGGTTTCGGGGAAGGGATAGTGAGCACCATGACGATGGTCTCGACACTACACCTCTAATATCAAGGTTAATGAAGTATTATTGTTAGTAAGGAAGCAAAGAAACAAAGAGCCGGTTTCATTCATTCTGCTGCACTCTGCAGGTTCGAAACATGCTTAAATAGATGGTGAATGTGGGGTGTTACTGCTGTGGTGGCGCTAGCCTCTGTCTGCCGTTCCCCCCGGCGGCACAGCAAGGTACCCAAACCTGCCATTGTCATCGCCAAACCTCCTCTCTGAAACGTGAACCTTTGAGAATCAACCATCCATTGCGTCATACCTCACAGACCGCGATAGCTGTTAGGGACGATATTCAGTCAACGTTTATGTTTATGTTCAATTTCATAAGGCAGAATCCGTCTCTTTAAGTCCCTGCCGCATTTCAATTGGCAAGTGATCTGATCACGAGGTCGGGTACAAGCTGAGGCTACCTCCTGGCCGCTGTGACAATCATGATCATCAGCTGATTTGTAACTCTTTACCTCTCTTTTAACATTTCTCGCCTTTATAGTCACCTCTTGTTTTTCTTCTTCACCACTACCCTAAACCCCCAATTCCAGATCAACATCGGCCTCATTTCTTTGCGTTCACCATGAAGCCATTCATATCGCCACTTCCTGTACCCCTCCTCCTACCACTCCTTAACACCGCCCAAGCGAACCCCCTATCAATCCCATCAATATCACCTACTTCTACCACAACAGCAAAAAATGGCGTCTCCCCTCAGTTCTTCTCCTCTCTGGAGCGCCTCTCCCGCCTGGTCGACATAAGCTACTGCGTCGGCACCCCGGGCACGGGGGGGCTGTCACCACCGTTTAGCTGCTCGAGTCGGTGCGGTGATGTTGACATCAGTGGGAGGCTGGAGCTGATTAAGAGCTGGAACACAGGGTTCCTGAGCATGGAAGATAGCTGTGGGTATGTCGCTTTTGATCACCCGCCGCCACCATTATTACAACACCAACAAACAAGTGGGAAGGGGAATATAGTGGTGGCGTTTCGCGGGACGTATAGTCTGGTGAACACGATTGTGGATTTGAGCACGGTGCCGCAGGAATATGTTCCTTATCCTGCTGGTCCGGGGGGTGGGGGTGGGGATGGAAACGATGGGGGCAAGAAAGGGCCCAAATGCCACAACTGTACTGTGCATATGGGCTTCATGGCCTCGTGGAAGGCCGCCCGAGAGATTGTCCTGCCCATGGTGGAAAAAGCACGGAAGAAGCACCCCGATTATGGTGTGGAACTGGTTGGGCATAGCTTGGGAGGGGCGGTGGCGATGCTGGCTGGGTTGGAGATGAGGGCTGGGCTTGGGTGGACGGAGACAAGAGTCACGACGTTTGGGGAGCCGATGGTGGGGAATAAGGGGTTGGTGGAGTTTGTTGATGAGGTTTTTGGGTTGAAGGATGAGAAGACAAATGGAGAGGGAAGGGAGTACAAGAGGGTGACACATAGGGGCGACCCCGTGCCGTTGTTGCCGTTGAGGGAGTGGGGGTTTAGGAGCCATGCTGGGGAGGTTTTCATCACGAAGGGGGATTTGCCGCCCGGGCCGAGGGATTTGAGGGTTTGTGAAGGTGATAGGGATCGGGGGTGTTTGAATGGGGAGGATGGGGATGAGGAGAACGAGGCTGATGAGGGGTGGTTCGGGGAGATGGTGAGAGAGTTGAGGGGGAAGGAGGATGATGAGCTGTGGGAGAGGGATGCGGGGTGGCCGACGAGGTTTAAGCTGTGGCAGTTGTTGTTTGCGCATAGGGATTACCTTTGGAGGCTTGGTTTGTGCGTGCCTGGGAGTGATCCTATCGATTGGGGGAGGGGGAGGTATAATGTTTCGGAGGGTGATGATGGGATGCGGGATCTGTGAGACGAGAGCAAAAAGACGCACTGGGGATGAACTGGAGGAGGGTTTGGTTTGTCTTGTTTTGGCGTTCCTGAATTTGGTTTATAAGCATACTGGTATGGTTTGGAATTGTGATGAAAACACATGAGTGGCTTTGGGAAGCCCATTAAGCATCGTTTGTGAGCCATCATGTTGATGCGATGATATTTTTTATTCAAGTATTTACACCATTTGGTTTCTCTCTGGGAGTTATATGTTTGATCTTTTAAACCCAAATACTTGGTCACCTATATATAATGTGATGAAACCTAGAACCTGGCGAAGAAATATCATCCGCACCCACCGAGATCTTAGCCTTATACTTCAAGGTAGATCTCGGAACCAACGGCTACTGAGAAAGCTCTTAGGCTGGTTTATGGATTCAGGTCGTTTACCGGAGTACGGTCTAGCGAGAAAACTAGAATTGGAAAAGCCTGAAGAGGGAGTAGACGAGGAGGAAGAGGAAGAGGAAGAGGAGGAACAGGAAGAATAGGAAGAAGGGGCGGCTGAAACCAAAGTCGAAGACGATCAGTCTTCAAGGCCTTACACAAGGCCTTTCTCTTATCTTGCAACTCTCTGGAAGCTTTTAAAACTTTATCTTTCCTTATACTTTTCGATATAGGTTTTTCACCCGGCCTACACGACACGGTTTTCCTATGTAAATAGCAACAGAAGGTCCGGCGCACTCTTTAAAAAAGAAAGGGTAGAACGGTGTAGGAATAATAAAATATATATAATGTGATTTGAAACCGGCGAGGCATGCGTCTGTCGTTTCAGATCTAAAAATCTTTTCAACACATAGTTGTCTGTCTATATAGCTTAACCTTGAAGCATAGTCAGCATGTCCTCGATCAACATTGACAACATTTGTTCCATAAAAAGTAGGCGTTGCATTTCAACGGAGATGGTCATTTTCTTGGACAATGTGACCGCCAAATCATGAGGCTGATATTCCTTACGCAAGCCTTCACGTTTCGCCTCAAGAGCTTATAAGGCGAGCTGATCAAGTAGGCATGGGTGGATCTATGATGAATATCCTTATTTGCCATATGGATTCCCAGTGAACATCTTAGTGGTTTCATTCTACGAACCAGTCGCGTAACTGTTTATCACCACTGCAACCGGACCTCAACCCTCTCACCAGTGATTGGCCAGGCTGATGAACAAGCTCATAGGCGGATGCCGCTGTCACCGTCATGGTGAATAAAGCCCTACCTACACCATACACCACGGAGGTACCGTTGCTGCGACAAAACGCCAAACCGGAAAATAATAAACAACAGCCTGAATATTAAATAAACCTGGAACCGCGACTGCCTTGTGATGTGGTGGCTTAGGTCCATCGTGGTGGTCGTCCAAGACTGTGTGCATGCATCCATCCCGCATCGAAGATGCACTGACCGCGTGCTGTGAGTGGGCTAAAAAGGGGGCACGAGGGGAAGCCTTGCAGTGTGTGATGTGGTTCTTCTAGCCGCTTCCATGATTTACCCTGTGGGTTTGCTCATGGGTGAGTTGTTCGTTGAGCCCCACACTTGGATGCTCTTGATAACTTTGATTTGACCAAACGCAGAAATCAGCTATTTGAGAGTGTGGGAGCCTCATGATGGATAGTCGGAACTGCTCATGATGATGGTGAAGGAGACAGCATCTCGTGCGGTGTGACCACGCCTTGTTGTTGAACCCCTCACCATCCACGTTGTCCACCAAAGCTTGAAGCAAAGGGGAAGAGAAGGCTTTGCCTCGTGACTGCCGGCGGCTCAAAGAGGAATGGACGGTTGAACCAAAGTCTGGTTTTCGGCACGAGGACTGGGTGCCACGAGGACGCGCGCGGGCAGTGGGCAGTGAGTGATAAGGGAATAAAACGCTGTTGCCGGTCGGATGGGAGGGGCTCTGAGTCAAGGGGAGTTTTTGTGTGCATGTACGTCTCTTTGGTTGCGTGACGTCCTGCGGCTTGCCCCTCACCAGCATGCCATGTCCGTTGCTTCTCAACCTCCGATGATAGGGACGAATGTAGGGCCATCAGGTTGACGATGATGATGCATGGATGGCGGGAAGCTGCCGGTCCTGTCTAGTTACCGGGGCCACACTTATTAGTGTAGATCCAAGACATTCTCTGGGAGTTGACTGTCTGATCCAGAGAAAAAGGAATTCAGGCAGCCAAAAGGTGGAGAACGATGACTCCATTGAGATGCATTGCGATTTCAGGACGGACATGTTGATACACTCACCTGGGAACCTAGGGACCAGGTGAGGACTGCCATCTTATGCTTTATACGGAGAATTCAAAACCTCGGATTTTTTCGATTTATATTCCGACCTCCAAGTACCGAAGCTGGCGGATCGAAGAAGGTCTGCTTTGCCTTAAGCACTGGCAGCGGCAGCCGCCAACAAACGAGGTGATCCAAATAGTGGGGTCGGGAGGCCTTGGGCGAGGGTTGCTTGTGCTTGTCTCTGTTAAGGTGGGACTCCCAATTCCGTGGGAAATAAGGTGGTATCATAGGTCACGTGTAAACGCTTTGCAGGCGCTTTCATTCGACCGCCGCCCCCCGAAAAAACAGGGCCCCCAGGCTTCGTTAGCCCCAAGAGGGGGAGACCGATTTGACATCCCCCGAAAGTCCCTTTGGCTCCAGCACTTGAACCTGCTTCCAACCTCACCACTTCGCAAAAACAACAAAACAAAAACCCATCTACCGTCGACTTTTCCACGCGATCGTTCTCTTCTTACGTTCCCCTTTCGGAATCCTCTACCACTCTCGAGACCTGCGCACCTACCTACACACATATAACAAAATGGCGACCGAGGTACGTTGGACCCTGGACCCACGACGCCCACCGTCTGCAGACGTCTGAAGCCCGCCCATTTCCCCTTCCCAACGCCCGGCCTTGACAGCCCTCGTGATAGCACCTTTGTTCAGCAACTGCCATGCCCTTCCCCCATCAGCAAGAGTGTTTGCTAACTTGTGTTCTCAATATGTAGCGTGAAAGGTGCGTCCGCTTCAGTGCTGAAGCTGCGACCGCCACAGCTTTAACCCCGCCGTTGCCTGCAGCGAGAACTAACTGAGTGTAAAAATTGCAGCAAGACCTTCCTCGCCCGCCTCTGCGAGCAGGCTGAGCGTTACGATGAGATGGTTGGGTACATGAAGGAGGTCGCTAAGCTTGGTGGTGAGCTTACTGTCGATGAGCGCAACCTTCTCTCCGTCGCCTACAAGAACGTCGTTGGCACCCGCCGCGCCAGCTGGCGCATCATCTCTTCGATCGAGCAGAAGGAGGAGTCCAAGGGCTCTGACAAGCACGTTCCTACTATTCGCGAGTACCGTGCCAAGATTGAGAGCGAACTCGAGAAGGTCTGCCAGGATGTCCTTGATGTTCTCGATGAGGCCCTTATCCCCAACGCCGCCTCTGGCGAGTCCAAGGTCTTCTACCACAAGATGTACGCTCGCATAACCCCTTTCCGAAGTTGGATGACTGACTGGTTGGGCTTATAGGAAGGGTGACTACCACCGTTACCTTGCTGAGTTCGCCTCCGGTGAGAAGCGTAAGGGTGCTGCCACTGCTGCGCACGAGGCATACAAGGTAAGATTATGTTCGTTGCTGTTGCAAGCGTTACCCCTCAATTGCTAATGCGATGTTTTTTTTTGTATTTTGTAGAGCGCCACCGATGTCGCTCAGACCGAGTTGACCCCCACCCACCCCATCCGCCTGGGCCTGGCTCTCAACTTCTCCGTTTTTTACTACGAGATCCTCAACTCCCCCGACCGTGCTTGCCACCTCGCCAAGCAGGCCTTTGATGATGCTATTGCTGAGCTTGACTCTCTCTCCGAGGAGTCTTATCGCGACAGCACCCTTATCATGCAGCTTCTCAGGGACAACCTCACCCTCTGGACCTCGTCCGATAACGGCGAGCCCGAGGCTACCGAGGCCCCCAAGGAGGAGAAGACCGAGGAGAAGCCCGCTGAGGAGAAGGCTGCTGAGCCCGCACCTGAGAACTAAGCAGCTCGTTCATAACGGGATCGTCGAAACATTCCGAGAAGGGTCTCTCGGGACCCCACGCCTCGTTTTGGTTGCTTGATAAGCTGTAATCAGGGGCACTGTGGGTCAATATTAGACCCTTTAGTTGCCGGAGACTGGGCTTTATCGTCTGGCCGTGCCGGTTGGGCAGATGCAGTGATATGTGGTAGCAATATCACTAGTGGTTCATTCAAGGGTGGGACTGCGCAAGGGAGTTGGTTGATGTTAGGGGGAACTGAAAATGCAGGGCATGGTGCTTTCTCGTTTTATTACCTCTGTTTTTGTTTTGAGTCTCCTTTTTTTACAACTTTGCTTGCTTCCCTTGGTTCGGAGTTGTGTCCGTTCAAATCCCCAGTTTTTTGACGAGGGGAGGAAGAAGGCCAAGCCATCCATCAAAGTCGCTCGTCGTTTTATCTGGCGAGGAAATGAAACCCATTTAAGCCAAAATACCTATTTATTGGCAGTGTCCCATTCTATCGAGTTTTGATGGACCTCTTCCTCCACTTACCAAGTTTCCTTTTATTCGTTCGGGTGTGTGAGACAGGGAAACCTATACCAGGACCGGAAGAATGGCAAAAGCAGTACAGGAAGGGGACTTTTAGAGGGAACTCCTGGTGGTACTCTTGTGTTTCTACGACCTAGAAGACTTGTTCTATAGTATTGTACCTCCCCATTATGACTGTACCATCGCGCCCACATGATCACATATATCGTCCTACACCCAATATCAAACCTCCATTCGCAACATCACCATATCCACCGTTCCTTTCCCCTATATTCATTCGCCCTGGTAACAAAAACTGAAAGAGGAGAAGGAGCTCTGTTTACTACTCAACTCGTGATTTATTAGCTCGTTAGCCACCTCGTTATTTTCCTCAAGCCTCTCTCAGATATGTGACATTTTTTATATATATCTCAGGTAGAGTAGGTATGGGTGTATGTATGGCCGCATCCATACGAGGGGTGTTTTTTTTTTTTTACATATTCTTCACCCCCTATGGACATACACGAGTGTGCCAAGTCAAGAGGATAGCGATGGGCCATGGATATCCTTGATATAGAGTTAAACAGAATTCCTATGTTTCGTCTTCTTATTTATAAAGCTGTCCACATTGGCAATAAAACCTAGCTTTTGTGAGGCGTTACAAAGCCAAAGCAAGCATTCTAGGAAAACATTGACACTGAGCTGTATTCATTGCACATTCCAAGTGCAAAAAAACACAAGACTTGTGGCTCTGGTATTATGCAATATATTATTAAATCTGCTTTTTCACGAGCTTTACGAACTCTGTCCACCCGCGTTCGCTTTTGTTGACTCCCATGCCCCTCCCCAGAGAACATATTTTCTCATTCCGCTTCGATATCTACAGGTCCCCTTCGTGGGGGGCGGGGGGGGGGGGGGGGGGGGGGGGGGGGTGGGGGGGGGGGGGGTGGGG